>SNQJ01S0021157.1:57574-69229 GCA_010110895.2 Picea sitchensis | reverse complement strand
TTTTCGGACTCCATTGTCATCACACCTTTATCATGCAGAAAAATATTGATCAATGTATACAGTGATCTGATACACCTTCCTCTTATACCCTTCAAAAAATATTTCTCTGCAGCAGTGTATGATTTTTTAGTATCGACTCCAAACTTGGTAATGAATCCAGAAATAATGTTATCTAGCCAAAAAGTGATTGTGCACGTGAATTTATTATTGACTCTTTCTAGACGTGCAATATTATCTATAGTCCATTCTAATGGTATTATCTGATTCATTGGGTGATTATCCTTCAATCTTGGTATCCACTCTTGCAACAATTCTGGAAAATAACTGAAAAATGCCTCATGAAGATCAATGAATACATACCTTTCCAAATATTGGCGTGGTGTATACCTAGGGTTTATGTTGTATTTTTGTGCAAACTCTAGCTCTTTTGTTTCCAACCATTGTTAAATCTCTTGTTTAGTCGGATTCCATGGTATGAAAATCCCCTTCTAATAATGCATTCTCTTCAATGTCCTTCTCAGCAAGTCCCTTCCAGTCTTTTCTTCTGGGTTCCAGCTAGAAACGGAACCATTTGTTGGATTGTTTTGGTCTGATGCAAGTTCTACTTTAGGTTTCCAACAAAACCCTGCAAACCATTGGCCCTTCTAGAGACCAGAAGGCAACACTATGTGCAAATTACACAATGAAGTCTCACTCGAGATGGCTTATGGGTGACTACAGGACCTAGATGTCTGCAATCGTGTAAGGGAGTTTGATGTGGGGATTTCAGACATTCTTTCTACCTCAACATAAATCAAAGCTATCATTTTAACACAACATTATATCTACATCTACAATTTTGTAATCATTTGCATTCATTAAGGTTCATTCTGAAGTAAATACCATAGTTATTCTGGTGTGCACTGAATTTTACTTATACCAGATGTATTCATTCATCATAAACCATTGCAATAAATAAGACAAACATTCCACACAAAGACACAAAGTTTTGTCGTGGTTCACCCTCCTAGGCTATGTCCACAAAGATCTGGCATTCTTTTCTCTTTTATTATTCTTCATCAAGTTTATAGCATTGTGTGCATTACATAAGAAGTGCATATGAGGCTGACAATATCGCACCAAGCTCCACACTTGTGACCTTACCCTCTATTACAATTCATCTCTTTGTCTCTCTTCTCATATCTTACTCAAAAATTAGCTCTCTATGCAAATATTCATCCCTCAATCATTAAATTCTCTCTCTATATCACTACCATCTATGTATATTACAAAAATGGGTTAAAACCCATTACAAAAATGACTAAAACCCTAACCCACTACCCCTAAGTGGATTAGGTTTTTCCACATTCTAACTCCCTATGTGCGACTAGTCCACAATCCAAGCATTTTCCTTGTCGATTTGTGCCCTTCTTCCTTCCTTTGACTTTCCTTCTTTCTCGACGCTTATTTTTCCTATTTTCCAGCACACACTCCTTTTCTAGTCCATTTTCTAACTACCTTCATAAATTGCCATGCTTTTCCCCAAAATGGAAAGCACCAACACAAATGCACTGTCTACATTTATGTGTTTTATGAATGGGGTGTTCAAATATTTATGGACAAGTTTGTCATTGTATTCTTGGATGATATCCTTATCTATTCCAAGATAGAGGAGGATCATAAGAAACATGTGAGGATGGTGCTACAAGTGTTAAGAGAGAACCAACTATATGCCGAATTGATTAAGTGCACTTTTTACCAAAAGTGGATCCATTATTTGGGTCATATTGTTTCACAAGATGGCATAGCAGTGGATCTGGAAAATATTGAAACAATCAAAAGTTGTCCAGCAACAACAAACATTTCAGAGGTTAGATCATTTATGTTTCTAGCTGGTTACTATAAGAGATTCATTGCGGGATTCTCCAAGATTTCTCACCCAATAACATCTTTACAAAATAAATGAGTTAAATGTTGGTGGAGTACCAAGTGTGAAGAAAATTTCCAGTTCCTAAAGGATTTTCTAACTAGTGCCCCTATTTTAAAGTTTGTAGATCCAGATGAGGATTTTGTTCTGTGCACAGATACATGCAAGGAAGGTCTCAATGGAGTCCTTATGAAAAATGGACATGTAATTTGTTATGAGTCCAGGAAATTGGAGGAGCATGAAATAAATTATGCTACACATGACTTAGAGTCAAAAGCTATAGTACTTTCCTTAAATATGTGGAGGAATTACCTCATGGGAAAAAAAATTGAATTAAGGATGGGTCATAATGGTTTGAAATACTTGTTTGAAAAGCCAACACTAAATGCTAGAAAAACTAGATGGTTGGAATTTCTTAGTGAATATAACTTTGATATCAAGAACATAAAAGCAAAAGAGAACAAGGTGGTTGAT
The DNA here is from genome assembly GCA_010110895.2 of Picea sitchensis. Classification (NCBI taxonomy): domain Eukaryota; kingdom Viridiplantae; phylum Streptophyta; class Pinopsida; order Pinales; family Pinaceae; genus Picea; species Picea sitchensis. The sequence goes on along the minus strand of SNQJ01S0021157.1, from coordinate 66,849 downwards.
GCACTTAGCAAAAGGGTGCATAAAATGCATGCTACAACCATTAGTATGTATAGGACAGATTTAAAAGATAGAATTCTAGAGGTTGTGACAACAGATTAGCATTATGTGCAAGTTAGAGAAATCTTACAACAAAATGATATACAACAGAAATATAAGGATTATAAGATGGAAGAGGATGTAATCCTCTTATTTGGGAACAGAGTTTATGTTCTCAATTCTTAGGATTTGAGAAATTATATTTTAAAGGAGATTCATAATGTTCCATACAATGGAGATCCGAGATACCAAAAAACTATTACAGCTGTAAGAGGCCAATATTTTTGGCTTAGCATGAAGAAATATGTCACCGATGATTATGTTTGAAGCCTTGTATGGTAGAAAATGAAACACACTGGTAAGTTGGGATAACCCAGCAAATAAAGCCATGATTGGGCCAGAATTGTTAAAGGAAATGGAATAACAAAGGGAAAAGATCAGTTACAATTTGAAATTTGTACAAGATCGACAGAAGAGCTATGTCGATAAAAGGAGAAACATAGAGAATTCAAATTGGGAGAGAATGTGTTTTTAAAAGTCAAATCCAGGAGAAGCGCGTTCAAATTGGGAAGTTTTCCAAAGTTGGCAGTGAGATATTGTGGGCCTTTTGAGATCTTAAAAAATATAGGGTCAGTTGCATACATGTTAGAACTACCCACATCGATGAGAATTCATAATGCGTTCCATGTGTCTTTGTTAAAAAATTATGTACCTGATCATAATCATGTGATTTATTGGAATGTGATCCAGGTCAAACACGAAGGGGATTTTTGGGTGGAACTAGTGCACATCCTAGACTAGAAATTCAAAGTTCTCTATAACAAATTCATCAGTTTGGTAAAGGTTCAATGGACCTATTACAGTCCCGAAGACACTACATGAGAGCACAAGGAAGCCATGGAGTAAGCATACCCACAATATTTAGAAAATTTTGAAGGGAATTGAATGTACATTTGTACATAAGCGAATGAAGACTCCATTTTAGCAGCTAGAGTTCCTAGAGCCACAAATATAATATTTCCTATCCAACCAAGTGTGGGTTGAGGGGAAAAGATAGTTGTTGGTTGGAATTGCTACGTGAGTCAATAATTTGTGGAATTATCAAGTATTCTGATGTAATGTATTTATATATGTCAATGTGTAAATTGTATGGTTATGTGCATTGAGGACAATGCAGTTTGTAGGGGAAGGGTATTGTAACATCCATGTTTCCAAACCCGGAATTCGTGATGTATATTGTAAATGTAGCAAATGACCAAGAGACAAGCGATGTAATATGTAAATGATGTAAATTGAATATAATGAATAAAATGCATCGCTAGCTATAGATGGACACGGATGGATATTTGGGGGCTAGGTATCCATAAGAGAGGGAAGGGGTCCAATGGGAGGAGAGTTTATCCATGTTTATTAAACTCAATCCATTTCTTTCTAAATTATTCTTACCATGAACCTTCCATTAGTTGTTGAGTGTTATAGAGCCCAATTATTGAATTCATGTAAGAGGGTTGGTGTGGGAGTCACTTCCCATAGTTATTAAAATCATGGGGGATGAGTACAATCAGCTTGGGGAAGAGTGCAAGTCAGGCAAGCAAGAGAAAGAAGGGAAATTCCTATGGGTAGGAGACCAAAATTGCAAATTCACATTGTTGCATAGAGAACAGTTTTTACATGGATTTGTGTGGCCATCAATGGAGTTTTGAGTCTTGACGCTTGAAGGTAGTTGTTGTGGGAAAGTTTGGAAGCCATTTGGAGCTGAAAATTCATGGAGAAATAGGTTGTGTGCCTAGGAGTAACGTGCTTTTAGAAATTCACCAAGGAATCACATGTTTTGTTGTTGGGTGAATTTGTGTTGTAGTTGTAGAATTCTTCAGGTCCTAGCTGAGAGTTTTCCTATCCAACCTATGCTAGAATCCCTGGAGGGGATTGGAAAGGCATGAGGAACTGTTAGAAGTGAAGGGGGGATTCCATCCCCTAGGTTGTGCAGTTTGAGGGGAAGAGAGATAATGGACTAGAATTTGTTGTGACAATTGATTGTTGAGAAGGGAACATTAGCCAACCTTAGGGACCACCATCTCTTGTGGATTCATAGCCCCAAATCGGGGGTGGCTTGCTATTGAGATCCAAAACAATGAGCCTATGGTTGGGAGGAATATTTTTCCTTTGTAGTGGGTTTCATATTGTTATAATATAAATATTATTATATGTTTTGTTTATTCACGTTAAATGATAATATATTTGTTGTTTATTTTTACTTTCAGATATTTTGGTTATTATATGCTTGTTGTGAGCAGATGATGCATATGAATTATCATTTGTGTGGTTAAATGTTTCTATGTGTTATTTAATTTTTAATAAGCATAGTTAAGTATCGTATTACGTTTTTAAGCAGCATAGACATTTGCATGTGTATGGATGTCATGTTGTGTGTTATTTCTGCATTTTGATTTAGTATCATAAATTTATATTGGGTCATTTTAGCACTGATGTGACCCAGTTGGGGGATGGGTACATTACATCATAACCCTACCTAGGGTTTCTTCGTTTCCTATAATATTTCTCGGTCGATGGATTTGTTCCTGGTCACTTTGAATTTTCGATCCAACATGTGCATTGGCTCCCCCTGAAATTCCCCTTTATTCTCCACTTGGATCATAGTCCAATCAATCACATGGTTAGGATAAGGTACATAATTCTTTAATAAATACACATGGAACACATTATAAATTCTCATTGATGTAGGTAATGTGAGCATGTATACAATTGGGCCTATCCTTTCTAGGACTTGAAATTCCCCACAATATATTGTTGGAAATTTTAGGAAACTTCCTAATATCAACAAGCTCCTCTTGGATTTAAATTTTTAAAACACATGCTCATCCACTTTGAATTCCCTTTGTTTTCTTCCTTTATCAGCATAACTCTTTTTCCTATCATGTGCAACCTTTAAATTATTATTGATATTTACCATCTACTCTTCCATTTCCCTTAACATTTATAGCCCAATAACAACTCTATTTGTTGAGTTATCCCAACTCACCGGTGTGTTGCATTTTATACCATGCAAGGCTGCAAATGGGCTCATATTTAATGATTCTTGATACCCATTGTTGTAATAAAATTCAACTAAATGAATATAGTCCTCCCATCTAGAAGGATTCCCATCTAGAAGGCTTGTCCATTACATACATTCTCAACATATCTTCAATTATTTTGTTGATCCTCTATGTTTTCCCATCTGACTCTAGGTGATAGGTTGTACTAAAATGAGAACTAGTCCCAAATCACTTCAACAATCCCTTCCAAAAAATTAAAGTGAACTTGGGATCTCTATATGACACTATTTCATTAGGCACACGATGTAGCCTAGTTATTTCTTTGATGTAAATCTCTACAACATTAGATTCCTTGTGAGTTATTTTCACTAGAATGAAATGTGTAGCCTCTGTAAGCTTGTCCACCACTTCCATGATGGAATCATGCTACCTTTTTGTCCTGGAAAACCTGGTAATAAAATATATAGTAACCACTTCCCATTTCCATTTGGGAATGGAAAATGGTTGTATCAATCTTGCGAGATGTTTGTTCTCATCCTTTACCTTCTCACATTCCATGCATCTAGCTATGTAATCAACCACATCTATCTTCATACCAAGAAAAAACTATTGGCCTCTTACTATTGCAATGGTTTTCTAGTACCCTGGATGTCCCACATATGGTCAATTGTGCATCTCTTTTAGAACTTAATTTCTCAATTCTTGAGAATTGGGAACATAAACTCTATTCTTGAACAAGAGAATTCCATCATATTCTAGCTTTTAATCTTTGTATTTCTATTGCACATTATTCTACTATAATCCTACTTTAACTTTCACATAATGTTGGTCTATTTTTATAGCCTCTAAAATTATGTCATGTACATAACTTTCACATAATGTTGGTCTATTTTTATAGCCTCTAAAATTATGTCATGTACATACCGATGGTTGTATCATGCATTTCATGCACCCTTATGCTAAGTACATCAACCACTTTATTCTCTTTTTTCTTGATGTGCTTTATGTGCTTGATGTCAAAGTCATATTTGCTAAGAAATTATAGCCATATAGTTTTCTTTTGTTTTAAATATTGTTGGCATTGATTTCAAATAAAGGGGGAGACTACAAATGTCCAAGATAAATATTGCAAGATGGAGATTGTTGGAAATAAAGTTTTTTTTTTTTTGGTTGGAAATAAAGATTTGGATACCATGTCTTTGAAGGAATTTTTACTCTAAATACCTAGCTCAAATGGGAGTATATGTTATATGGTTGGAAATATTATTCTCATAACTTTCCAATGGTATATGGAACTCCCTCAAACTCCTTAGGAATGAGGAGATATGATTTTTTCTATCATACAACCCAGCTAAAAAGTTCAGGTCAGCCCAACCAGTCTTTATTGGTCATCCCTGAAAGTGAGTAGAGAAACGTTATAAATACAGGATATATGTGTGCATTTGAAGAGCATACAAGAAATAATATAAAGTTTGAGGCATGTAGAAGAGATTTGAGGTGCGTAAGAGAAGCTAGAGAGTATTCTTGGGGTCTAAAGGTGTGAAAAAGGAGTTTTCTTGGATTTTTAAGGATGCGCTATGAAGGACTAAGGGATATGATACTACAAAGTGTGTTTTTTTTAGTGTGTGATGTTGTATTCTAGTATTATATTATGGGAATGATGTTACTAGGTTTTCTAGGGAATGAAGACTAAATATGACTAGGGTTTGAATCTATGTCTAGGGTATGAAGCAAAGAGATGCATTAGAGTATGAAAGTTGAGGGTAGGATGATGCTATGAAATAAATTAAGTATGAAGCATGCGGGTGAATTCAGAACCAATATATGTATGAATACATTAGGTTGGTTCCTATACAGGTCTTACTGATTTGGTTCTTAGTTGAGGAGATTTGTGTCTCCAGTAGGTTGGTGCTTACACAATATCTAGTTGAGTTGGTTCTTAGTTGAGGAGATTGGTGTCTCTAGTAGGTTGGTGACTACAAGATTTATAACAATAGGTTGGTGCCTACAAAAATTTATAAATATATTTGTTTTTTGGTTTTCTCTCGCAAGGGTTTCCAAGTTAACTCTGTGTACCATGATTTTAGTTTACATGCATTTATTGTTTTAAATCTAATGAATGATTGATGATTTCTCAATTAAAATAAAAAGTGTCTTATATTAATTCAACCCACCCCACCCCACCCCTTAGTATAAGTATAAGTTCAATAATTTGGAATTTATTGTTGGTTACTCAAACAAGTATTCCATACCACTATGGTTATCCTTAATTAGAAATTTCCTCCCATGAAATAATGCCTCCACATTTTTAAGCATGAGCTATGGATGCCAACTCCAAGTCATGGGTAGCATAATTTATTTTATGCTCCCTTAAATTTATTGACTTGTAACAAATTACATTCCCATTTTGGGTAAGTACTCCACCAAGCCCTTCTTTACATTCATCTGTGCGCACAAAAAAATCCTCATCTAGATCTGCAATCTTTAAAATAGGTGCATTGGTTAATAAATATTTCAAGTGTTGGAAACTTTCTTCACACTTGATATTTCATTCAAATTGTATTCCTTTCTTTTGAAAGGATGTTATCAAGTGTGCAATCTTGGATAAACCCACAATGAATCTCTTGTAGTAACTAGCTAAACCCATAAATGATCTAACCTATGAAATATTTGTTGGCACTAGCCAACTCTTGATGGCTTCAATCTTTTCTGGATCCATCGCTATGCCATATTTTGAAACAATGTGGCCCAAATAAAGAGTATGCTTTTGATAGAAACTGAACTTTCTCAACTTTTCATACAATCGATTCTCTCTCAAAACTTGTAGCACCATTCTCAAATCATGTTCATGTTCATGTTCCTCCTTTGTCCTGGAATAGATAAGAATATCATCAAAGAAAACAATAACAAATTTATCTAGGTAATCCTTGAACACTCCCTCATTACACAGGTGAAAGTAGCTAGTGCAGTTTTCAACCCAAATGACACCATTACAAACTCATAATGTCCATACCTTGTATGAAAGGTTGTCTTGCTCATATATTCGTCTACAATTCTCACTTGATAATAACCTAATCTCAATTCAATCTTGGAAAATATCTTTTCTCCCTTCAGTTGATCAAAAATATCATCAGTTCTTAGCAAATGATACTTATTATTTATAGTAACCTTATTCAGTTGCATGAAGTTAATACATAACCTCATAGGTCCATCCTTTTTCTTCACAAAGAGAACTGGGGCACCCTAAGGAGAAATTATTGGGTGTATGTACCCCTTCTTCAACGACTCTTCTAGTTGCATATACAATTCTTTCAGCTAGGGTGTGCTCATTCTGTAGGGAGTATTGGACACTAGGGCATCTCCAGGAATTAATTCAAAAGATAAATCAATGTCTCTCTTTGATGGAAATCCTAGAAATTCCCTAAAAACTTCTTCATATTCCTTCAAGACTGGATAAAATTCAAGATTTGGGTCCTTTTCTTTTGTCGTTTCTTCCATATGGGTTGCATATATTTGACACCATTTTATAAAAAAAAAATCAATGGTAATGTCGAAATCTCTCTAACAAGTATAGGCCTTGGAATACCTTGAACTATCCTCGAATTTCCTTCCTCATCAAGGCATGTGAAATCCTTGTTTTAGAAATCTAGGACAACATGATTATTTTCTAGTCAATCCATACCAATCAAGCAGTCATATGACCGAAGCGGTATAATGTTCAAATCTACCTTATTTCTAACTCCATTCATGTTCACTAGGAAATCTATGACAAGTTCACTAATTTTCTTCTTGGTTCTAGTAGCTAGTTGAAATAGCCAAGACTTTTCATGCTTACATTTCTTTAACTAAATTTGGATCTATATAGCTATCACTAGCTCTGGGATCAATCAAAATAGTTATGGTTTGATGTTGGCCCTTGGTTATGGAAGAAAGTGAAGAGTAAGGAAGAAAGGCGGAGTACGAACTACGCGGAAAGTACATTGACTGAGAATGGGTCGAAGTGGTCAAAGAAGAGGAAAAGAAGGAGCAAAGGAAGAAAAGCTATTCATTGGAAGAGAAGACCAAGGAATAAAGATCAGCAAGGAAAGAGGGATCGTGGACAACTCAGCAAGCAGAAGAATATGTCAATGAGTGCTTTGGAGCACCTCATGAAAAATAAGGAAAGATAGGTTGGTGAAGCCCTGAAAGTGTGAGTCAAGTGGACCTAGGGTTTTAGATACCTAGGGTTTTGGATCTGGGGTTTTGACACCTAGACTTTTGCCATGTAATGTATAAATAAAGGTGTAGAGGAGCTGGGATCAAGTCGTTCCTATTATGAGGGTTAATGGTTATTGATTATTGTTGTCGAGAGAGTGAAGTATGTTGTTGCCTAAGAGTCTGTATTGTAAAATCTTCAGATGGGTGCGAAGATCAACCCTACAACTCAGTGCGCAGGGAGGGGAGAGAAGAAGAGAGAAAAGAGAGAGAGAGGCATGTAAGCTAAGAGTGTAGATAAAACTGTATGTTTCCATTTAATATATCAAGAAACATATTTATGTGGAAGTATCCCTAGGGAGAGGGTGAACCATGCATATCTTGTTGTTATGTGTGATTGATGTTGTGTTATTTGTCGTCTGTTATATTTTTTATGCATTGTTGTGATAGATCTGAGATATAACTTGCGAAGTAGGTTAAGGGTGGTAAATAATATCTAGATCTCTGGGTGTTATTGTTTTGGATTCACTTGCATTTCCTTTTATTGTAGACACATGTGTCCTGCAACCCCCTATTTCTACTTTGGGTGAGATTGCATCTGCTCTGTAGGTGTTTCCGAAAGGGCCAGTAGTTAGGGCTTGTTGGTGCACTGTTAGAGTTGAACCCTGGGTCTACCCCTATGCCAACAAATGGTTCTTTTTCCGAGACCAGGATCTCCTTGATGGAATGTCAAGGTGATTTCCATCGAACACAAAGATTCAGAAGCGGATAGAAGAACAAGAAAATGACTTCACTAAAGCCCAGAACAAGAACCCTAATCTTAGTATAGAAGATTGGTTGGGAAGGTATATCTTTAATGATATACATAAGATTTTCTTTGGAGGAATTCATAAGGAGCTATATGAGTGGTAAGCCAGATTAGCATATGCCCAGTTTGAAATAAGACCTAGACCACCTATGGTTTGGACGTCATCGTTGATCAAGAAGGTCAAGAGAGATGATAACGATGTGTCAAGAGCAATAGATCACTGGTTTGATAGCACTATTGGAGGGTCCATTACTAAGTTTTCTATTGACAGAGTAGAGTCATATAGCTAAACAGAGAGATATTTCTTTAAAGGACCTAGAGGAAAAATTTTACACTTTTTGAAGTTGAAGATCAAGATGTTATTGCATGAGAAGAACATCTTGAAGATAGAGTAATTGGTCATATTGAAAAACTAATGATCAAGAACTTAGACAATGACAGCGACACAGAGGTGGGACATACACGCAGTGGGAGAACCTTCAGAGAGGTTCCTCTAGTAAACATATTTGAGTAGAGACATGAAACACTAGCACAAGATGAAGGGTTCTACAGTGGAGAAGAAGAAGAGTTATTGAATGAGAAACATTCAGGGTCCACTGGGGTAGGGGAAGAGAAGATTGAAGAACCTTGCTGAGAAGAATCAGAAACTTCAGGAACTGCACCTACCATTGAGGTAAGTACTATTACTCCTCTTGTTTTTTTAGCAGCGTTAAGTAACCATAGTAGTCAGAGTTACCAGAGCACTCAGAGCACTGTTACCAGCAATACAGTGCATAGTCACTCAAAAAACCTAGGAATACCTATGGCAGATGAAATGAGGTTACCTATATATAGAGGATATGGATCTGAAGATCCTGATCAACATTGGTTCTTATGTGAAGCTCTATGGATTATTAAGCAAGTCAGTGATGAATCTGTTAAGAGAGCTCAGTTTAGTACTACCTTAAGAGACCACGCATTGAGCTAGTTGTTGATTAAGGTTGGTTGTCATTGATGTCAACCCTTGAAGAAAGACCCGTAGCACAAATTTTTGGGTAATGGACCCAATAGTGTTTGATGTCAATATGACTCATTATTGTTTTGTCATGGTTGATAAGAATTAAATATGGATGAACTCCAAAGTGGTCCCCTTATGGTGAAAGCCCTCACGGGAAGACGCTTTGTGGAGTAAGAGAACCCAT
>SNQJ01S0021157.1:0-23254 GCA_010110895.2 Picea sitchensis | reverse complement strand
TGGCACATCCTTCATGTACTCAAGCCATCATCGTTGTTGTACTTTCCATCAATGACAAGCATACTCTGCCTGTAAAACATGCCAACAGCTAACATACAAAGAAGATCCATCAGAAAAATTTATTGGCATTGGGTTAAGTATGGGTTGTGAGTATATGTTGGCATATCAAAAATTAATTGTGGAATTTGTAAGTATCTATGTTGTTTTACTTCTCTCATTTTATAATTAATGGAACAAAAAAAATCATTTATATTAAATCTATGATTTATTATGGGGTATAAAACTTGCAGGAAACAAAGTATGGAAATGTGACAACAGAACAGTGGTCAATAGAAGGCATGAGATTTGGTTTTGAAATAATGTGTACCATTCAGGAGTCAACTCTTTGTATGGTACATCGCTTTTCAATTTACATTCATGTATATTATTTATTTCAATTTTCATTATTCTCACCAATGTAGATACACTCATTACACTTTATTTTTTTTTGTAGATGAAACTTGAAGAAGAGGAAAACAATCAAGGAAATCAACAAAACATTACGCCAAATAACCCAAGTCATGGAAGTCGCTCGAGCACTAAAAACAGTTCCAGCAAAGAATGATTATCAATATATTTGGATATCAATGCAATATGTTGTATTTTTTGAAATAATTGTTTGTGAAAATCAGACATTTTGTTTAATGTAATGGACATAGTGTCCCAATTGAAAGACAAGGAGTTACCAATAAGTGTCCCATTGTGTATGAAAAAAATCCTCGTATTCATATATAATTAAATATGTTTTATTGTATTCTATTGTGTTATCCAATGTCATTGTGAAATGTTACATCGTTGATTAAATATATGGATAATTAAATATTATAATGAAAAGATGTGAAATCTGATGATATAACAAATTAATCCAAACATCATATCCAATTGCACTACTCAAAATTTGATTTATATGAATACTATTATAAGATATATGTCAATTTTGTGATGAACAATGGAATTAAAAAATAACAATAATTGCACTTTCATAGGTCAACGTTTCTAAAAAGAAAATGAACACATGTGCATTTAATGATAAAAAGCACCAGTGTTGTAATAAAATGTGCACCAGTGTTGTAATAAAATGAACCGACACCGATCATAATACTATTTAACAACAACAATTATAATAATAAAAAATCAGCCTTCCGGCCTGTTTAATTAAAAAGGCACACCAGTGCTTCTGTATCAGACTTATGCATCGACGCATTCTAAATTTCTAAATTCATTGGTCGGGTTTGTCTTGTAACGCACTAGTGCATGGTATTATATATTCAAACGGTGCATTATTATTATTAAAGCATTGGTGCATTATTTTAGAATATGTCGGTGCCCGATATTTTTGACTACTTGATTAGCAGGTGAAATGTAAACATCGGTGTTTTATGTTTGAGAATGCACCAGTGCTTAAACAAAGTAGATATGATCAAAAATCTCCACAACATAAAAAAAAGAATAGATCTGATACAAAAACTTTTAACTGCTAAAAATAATGATTTATCTTATCAAAATTTCAAAAAACACATGTTGTATTCAAACGGTGCATTATTATTATTAAAGCATTGGTGCATTATTATTTAGAATAGCATCGGTGCCCCGATATTTTTTTGACTACCCCAGTGCTTTCAGTGAAATGTAAGCACTGTTGTTTTAAGTTTGAGAATGCACCAGTGCTTAAACAAAGTAGATATGATCAGAAAATAATCTCTAACAAGAACAAAAAAAAAGAATAGATCTGATACAAAAACTTTTAACTGCTAAAAATAATGATTTATCTTATCAAAAATTTCAAAAAACACATGTTGTTGTAATCAAAATAACCTTTTCTTTATTGAATTAACAACAGAAATACCTTAGTACCGTTGTCCTTGAATTTGAAGATATATTGGATGATGTTGTGGAGACTTCCTTGCTTCCTCAATCCATCACCAATACTTCCATCATCATTTCACCATGGCTCTGATACCATGATAAAATATGCACAATAACAATGATATGACTTAAAAGGCTCAATAACCAACTCAATTGTATTCACATCAATGGTACATATTTATAGTACAATGGGTGATGCCACCTCATAGAGATATTTTCTCTAGATCCTAAAACCATGCATGATGACTAGGATAGACAATCTTAACTAATTGATTAGTCACCACTTGAGGATATATTACTAATATCCTAAATGAATAATACAAATATAGGTGACAATTAGACTTAGTGATTGGTAAGGTAAGCCATAGGCTAACATATATACCATGAAGCGCACCTCCTAGAAAAACATCCACTAAAACCTCCTGCGGCCCGATATTTTTAGTTATAATTAAGTTCTTTTATAATCTTTGCAAAAACATTCGCTACCGAAAATGGATGTTTTAGAGGAGGTTTTTTTGACAATTTTTTCCAATTTTGTAACACTAAAAACCTCCGCTATAACCTTCGCTACAAGGTCTTTTCCTTGTAGTGGTTCTTTTCCTTTCAAGCGCCATGGGAGATATGGACTTAGATTCCCATGGTTGAACTCGACCCTGCAAATGTCAATTCGACATCCCTTTTCCAACTCACATGAACAATTCACCCATAATTTGGGAATTTCACTCTGAAATTCACCATTTTTCTTAAATTTGACATTGAACAATGATATGAAACAATGAATTTGTTAAATTTGCACTAGCCTTCAGCCAATATTATTATGTTAAACTTGACTTGTTAAAAGGGTCAAAGGTGTTAGGTCAACAGTGATGGTTTTGGGCACATGCTATTGGTGACCTATGGTTTTAGAGCCCATGGATTGTATGTTATGAAATTCTTTAAAAGGTTGGTGATACTCCATTGTAATGTGTCAGGATGTGAGTGGTGAAGAATCACTTGGTTGGGTTTGTTCAATGAACTAATAGATCTATTAGTTGTTTTTCTCGATTTGGGTTTTCTAGGATAAAATATTATTGTTTCTATGTTCTTGTTATTTTTTATCTCTCACACATTTTAGTTTCCTAGCATGTGGTATTAGAGCAAGGTTAACCTAGAATCTCTAGAAAAAGTGGTTTGATGAAGGAAATGATAAGGAGACGAATGTTGGTCCGTTGAGACATTGGAGAGGTGGATCATTGGGGTCGCTATCATGAGGAGAAAAGTCAGAGCTAAGAGAAGTTGTTGGTACGTTCACAAAGATAAGAGGAGAAGTACAATGTCTCATTCTGATGTTGGTATGCTCACGTTGAGGAAAAGGATTCTCTAATGAAAGTGTCATGGGCATTGGATTATTTATTGAAGAGAAGGATTTGTGTGAATGAAGGAGGTGCTACCATTGGGGTTATAGTCATCAGTCATAAAGCCTTTATTTTTTGGAGGAATCATCCTATTTTTTGAATTGCATGCCCACTAAAATGACCATATCTCTTCCTAAAATGAATGGGAGGCTGAGTGAAGAATGGTTCTATGGAGTTCATGATGGAATTCGAGGTTGAATTGGTGCTTGAACCTAGTCTTGTATTGGTTATTCCTCGCTAGTTTGATGGTTCTAAAGGAGAACCCCTAAAAGGATGGTGTGACTTCAATTAGCCACATGATGAGAGAGGGGAAGTTAATACATGTTGGTTTCTTTGGAAATATGAAAAATCCACATAGTTAAATTCCTACGATAAATGTGATTTCATGGAATACCCTAATATCTGGTTATGCTAAATCTGGAAGCATGGAAGATACAGTTAAACTATTTGAAAAACTACTTGCATGGGATTCTTTGTCTTAGAACGTAATCATTGCAACTTATTCCCAACAAGGCCACACCAGGGAAGCTTTGAATCTTTACTATCATATGAAGCATTCAATTTTGAGGCCAAACCAGTTTACATTAACAAGTGGTATGAATGTGTGTGCCAAATTAAATTCTTCACAATGCAGTACACAAGTCCATGATAAGGTAATTAAAATGAGATTTGAATTGAATGCCTTTATGTATCTTTTTCTCGTTGAAATGTATGTTAAGTGTGAGGGTTTTTTCCGAGATGAAACCTTGCTTGATGAGCACATGGAGGATGCATGTGAAATCATATAGATTGGCCTCAATGAGATGATCATGGACCATGTATCAGACAAGAAAAGAGAAGAATGCACACAAAGTATTTAACGGAATGCCTCAATGAGATGATCATGGACCATTATGCTAGGTTGTCGAAGGAGGTCATGAGGGTTGGTCAAACCAATCGCAAGGTGAGTGGATGGAGGCATAAGTGTTAGGATAGAAATAATGAAAAACTTATTATAATGGAATTGAAAATATTTATTGCACATAATTGGGCATATGAATGCAATACCTTTTTAGGCATGCGTACCCTTGGTAACTTACCAGTAAATTCTAGACATAGACCTAGGTGATAGGGGGAAGCATGCAAGATTCTCAGATACCCTAGTTATAAACTTTGAAAGGGGTAGGGCCTGAAGGTGAGTGGTGTAGACTCATTTGGCCAATTTGGTTGTATTTGGTCATGGGAAAATCCAAGTCAAGTTTAAAGAGGGGAATGTTAAGTTAAACTTGACTCAAAAAAAGAGTCAAAGTTGTTAGGTGAACAATGATGGTTTCAAGCACATGGTATTAGTGACCCGTGGTTTTAGAGCCCACGGATTTCATGTTATGAAAGCCTTTAAAAGGCTAGTGATACTCCATCGTAATGTTCTAGGCCGTGAGCGGTGAAGGATCACTTGGTCAAGGCTAGGAGGTTGGTTGGCTTGGTTGGGTTTGTTCAAGGAACTAATATATCTATTAGTTGGTTTTTCCTAGTTTGGGTCTTCTAGGATAAAATATTGTTGTTGTTATGTTCTTGTTATTTTTTATCTCTCTTTCATTTGTTATTTTACTTTCACATACAAGTTCGATGTTGAACCAATATCTCTTATACTAATTTGTAACATACCCAACTCCCTTTTTGGGGCATGTTACTAATAAAAATGAACAAATATAACTCTGATGCCAAATTGTAAATGTGGAGAAATACACAGCATGACATACAAGCTCATGAAACTATCCATGATAATTAAAAATGTGAATGCAATTAATTTAAACATGTGCAACAAAAGTTACACACATACATAAGTATTCAATCGCATAAAACACATATGCAAGTGTGGCATTTACCCACAGCGGATAATAGTAAATAAGACAAACTCAAAGTGAAATGCACAACAATTAAACTCAACATTCCAAAAAATTAAGCACAATGAAAATGAGCACTTATCTTAGAAAATATGAAACCTACTACATAGGACATATGTTCCACCCAACCATATTCTTTCTACTCTACCTCTTGATAGCAATTCACCCCCAAGCTAGGGATATGAATCCATAAGAGATGGTGGTTCCTAAAGTTGGCCACAATCCCCTCACAACAAGTTAAATCCTACAGCCATTCCAGTCCACCAACTCTCTTTCACATCAACCCACACAACCTAAGGAATGGGATCCCCTTCTCTGCCACACAATATCTCAAGCTATCCCAATTCCCTCTAGGGCTCCAACATAGGTTGGAAACAAAATATATTTGTTGGGGACTTCAAGACTCTATGGTGGCAACTAGAATCCTCAAAAACAACAAATTACTTGTTCCCTTTACAATTTATTGAACATAATATTACTCGTGAACCTACAACGTATATATCCATGAAATTTTAGCTCCAACGGGTTGTTATATATTCCCACTATGGATGCCTTCAATTTTTTAATCTCAGAACTACTTTGATGTCCCCAAAAAACTACATGTAAAAACTACTCTTCTTTCCCCATATGAATTTCATTTTATCCCATGCATGTTGACTCTCCCAATTCCCAAGGTCTATTTTACCTAGGTCAATGCTCTCAATAAATATTTTGAGGTGACTTCACACACCAAACCTCTTACATGTATTCAATGATTGGGGCTTGGAAACACTCAAAAGGAAATAGAAGGTTCATAATAAAGATAATTTAGAAATATGGTTTGGGTTTAGTTGGCATCGGTAATTCCCTTTAGAACCCCCCCCCTCTTTCAGAATCTTATTGTAATACCCCTAGGACGAAACCCAATTGTAAATGTGCATATTCTTTATAGGCTAGTTAGCCAAGATATTTGGTGAGAGTGTCATTGCGTATATGTTTTGAGACCATAGTGCGTGTGTGATTTAGACTAGGGAGTCTATGAGTTGAAAGGTCAGTGAGCCTAACTATTGTAATATGTAATCACACGCAATGATGTTAATAAAATACATCATTGTTGCAGACCAAGTCAGACAAAAAGAGTATGAGGGGATAGGACTCCACAAGAGGAAAAGGGGGGATAAGAGTCTAGGAAGAGGGGCTAAGTTAATGGGGCTTATGCCAAGGGAATATTATAATATCATTCCTAAATTCCAAAGTCATGTGATATAATTTTATCCTAAGTTCCCAACGGTTGGGAACAATCACCAACTGGGGTCAAAGCTAGTTCATAAGGTGACAACTGTCAAGTTACAAACATGAAAATATATTGTTTGGAATTAGTTTAATTCCATCATCCGTACCTTTGTTGATATATATTGGGAAGATAATTGTTACTTAGTAATTCCTTGTTGGTTTGGGCAAAAGAAGTGGATTTCCAAGCCTGTGATCATTCTCTCTATGTGAGAGATCTTCTGGGAATTATTTCTTTGTGTGTCGGGTTGGTGGGAGTTTAAATCCTTAGAGAATCCTTTTGTTCCAGGTGCTACAATGCTCTAATACTTCATGGCTGGATTTTTGTTGAATCCCTGGAAGGGATGAAGAAATTGAGCATAAGAATATTAAGACAAGAAGATTGGCAAAAAAGACCTCAAGCCATATTTCTCAACATTGTATTCATCTTAATTATACAAATATATAATACAATAATGAAACGACCTCAATTGTTCTCACATCGACATCTCATCAGGAGATAAGGTAGGAGGACGAAATATAGAAATCTAGAAACACAGTTAGGATAACAACTATATCCTAGCATGTAAAATATACAAAGATGGTATCCTAAGACTTAATGATTGTATATAAGAAAGAGGATAACATCCCCCCCCTCAATAATAAGTCCAAACAACAATACCAACAAAGTAGGTGCATAAGTTGGTATATATCCATGTCTTCATGCTGAAACTCCTAAGTTGAGACACAATGAAGAACTGCCTGAAAAACCACCAATCTGGATGTTGAATGGTTCATCTGAAATGAACTAGAAGAGAGATGAGATATGGAAGTGAACAACTGCAATATCTGAACATTCCTTGATTGCTTGACAATTTGATCATTTTTCAAAATATTTTAGATGGAAGAATCTGATGTCTTCTGCTAATTGGTAAACATGTAGTATCACCACTCTACTATCAGTGTATCACTGAAGTTCTCTCTGAATTTGTGGTTTGGGATGACCACTAACCAATTGATACCATGTATCTGATGGATTTTGGATGACCACTAACCAATCTTGACACTTTTAGGTGTCCAACAACATCCCAATGTATAATGTGTATGATTCAATTGCAAGTCATTGAACCATAATCCTGCCAAATTCTGCCATCTCAGGAAAATCTCACTATGTAATCATGTGATCCAGCATGAATACTAAATGTAAACTCCAATATGATGAGAGCAAACTAAGAGAAGTGAATCAGTGTCTAGTCTGACACATCCCTGAAAATTCCTGACAACTCAATCAAATGCCAAGCTGCAATGAAGAAGAATCCTTTTGTCCTCTACTAGGTCGAATGGCCATCTATGTGAACCAAACGTCCACATCATTTCTCTCAAAATAAAAATCAACGTCCCAATTATGTATGATTCAACTTAAACTTATTAAACTATAATTTTTCTAAACTCTCTCATCTGCAGACGACAGTTTTCCATTTGGAAACTTTCATGTCCATCTGGCATACTTGATGTTTGTTTTTGTCGAAACTTTCTGTCTGACAACCATATTCAATTCCATCATCAATTCCCCCCTTTGTCAATTGAAAGGATATACCACAAGTGGTTTCATGAACCATCGTCACTGGAATTTTGAACTCCCCCACTTAAGGTGCATGAGAGTTTCATCATTGTACTCCCCCCTTCTATGCTCAAGAGAGTACCATACTTGTTCCATTTGAGTACAACACAAAGTGGGCATGTGGAAACAACCACATGTTATCTCATCCCATGAGGCCCTTGCTCGAAATCTATGCCATAAGGGGACCACTTATGTGAGGTACAAAAATGTTATGTGATACAAGATTGGTCTTTACACGAGATTGAATTCTTCGGTAAGACTTATATAATCGATTGGTTGTTGATTACCATTGCCAAGGATCGATCCACTCATAGTGAATCTTCAATCTTGCAGGTTTCTTCAGTGTTGAACATGTGTCTGAAGAATGGTTATGCTTGCCACAATGTTGGCAAGGATGGAGATAAAAACATGTATTCTCCATGTGACCAACTCAATTACAATGTTGACATGTCGCATTATGATG
This sequence comes from Picea sitchensis, assembly GCA_010110895.2. Classification (NCBI taxonomy): domain Eukaryota; kingdom Viridiplantae; phylum Streptophyta; class Pinopsida; order Pinales; family Pinaceae; genus Picea; species Picea sitchensis. The sequence goes on along the minus strand of SNQJ01S0021157.1, from coordinate 14,740 downwards.
CTGAACTTGAACAAGTGAAAGTGAATCTTCTTGAAGGAATCCATCACTTTGGAACTTGATTGGTCTGGAATAATCAGGAATATGAAAGGTAACTTCCTTGTCATATCCAAGTCCTGTTCTATTCTTGTTGTAAATGATTTATTCCCAAGGTCTGATGATGGGCTTGGAAAGAATATTATGAGTCAGATTATGTTGAACTTGAACAAATTCATCTTCATTTGAAGTTGCTTCTAAAGTTGGCTCACTGAGTTTCTCCTTCACTGACTGTTGATCATCATTATCATCATCATCATTATATAGAGGGTTGTTCTAAACAAAAACTAGTTTAGAATACTTAATTGGTTGTTGATTTTTGAGATTTATCAACTCATCATTCAATAGTTGGGATTGTTCTTGAAGAAGTCTAACTTTATCTTGCATCACTTGCAAACAAGTTAGCACTGATTGAAGAGTTGTTTTGTTCAATATCATTGTGTTTTCTTTAGTGGTGTTTATTATAGTGTTCAATAACTCTAATAATTCACGACTTTGCTCCATTTGAACACGCTCACTTGAACTTCACACTCACTTGATTTTGTTTCATGCTCTCTTGTACTCGCTCTCTTGAAGTTTTCCTGATTTCTTCCAAGAATTTGAGGGTGTTGGATACTATCGAAAATGCACCCAAAAACTTGAGTACAATGATTTGAGTTAAACTACTCAACCTAGTCAATTTTGACTCAAAAATTACCAAAGACTCTTGGGTGTCGGGCTCAACTAAGAATGCACCCAATTACAAATTCAACTTCATTTGATTTATAAAGACAATTAAACTTACAAAAGGACTATTTGCAAGTTACAATAAATCATGATTCTTAAGTTGAATTAATCTTCAAATTTGAATGTGTTGTCGACACTTTTGAGTCGAGTTCTCCTTTGATTATGAGCTTGTTTTGTCCATTGTTGATGTGATTTCCAATTTGATATATTTGTTGCTTCTTGATTACTTTTCTTTATTGTACTTGAATAACATTATTCCTGAGCTTGTGTGTTGTGGAAATGCTAAAATTGTGATTGTTTTTATGTCAAAACTAGACAATAAACAATATAAGTGTCCATGAAAAGATCACCAATACACACTACACAAGGTGTACCTAAGATCCCCTTATTCAATTTCAGACGGATCTAGGACATTTCAACACCACAAAAAAATAAATTTTATTATTCTTAATACAATGACCTCTTACACCTAAGCGAAATTATCTTTTCAATTACAATCTTTGTCATCACTTCTCATTGTCAAACCTTCAAGTAAACTTGTGTTCCCTCTAAACTAAAGAAGACACCAATGGCATAAACTATTACAAATTCCCAAAAAGTATTTTTCTAAGTGAATATCATATATGAGATTTACTTTTGTAAAATATGGCTTTTAAATAATATGCTATGCCATTAAAGCTATGCATAGATGAACTTATAAAGACTGTACTTTTTAGTACCCCTCAAGTCTCTAATGGCATTGGTGTCCAAAAATAGGTGATCGAAGTTGGACTTACGAAGGTTGCAATGAGGTTGCTTGACCACATTTTGGACTTTTGGACGCATGCACATTTTCTTTACAGAGTCTTTACTTGGAGTTTCATGTCTGTTATCTTCAATGATGGCACATGGGTGGTTGTGATGTTCTTCACAAACATAGTGGGCCAATCTAGTGGCTCAACTCCTCTTAGCATACGACATGTCTGCACATCCACTCCACACCTTCTTTTCTCTGGTGATAAACAATCGTTGAAATTATCAAATCATGTGCATACAGAGTTTTCTTAGGCACCCATAGATCGCCAAAGAGGTTCACATAGTAAAATGAGATTGGTGAGGCCTTTAGCTCATTCATGTATCAATAACAGGTATACCTACATCATGATCGCATGTTTAAAACTGGTAGATCTGAGTGGCTGCTATGTTTTCAATAGGTCATTTTCATGGGTTCTTCCACGATCACTTTACACAGTTTCTTCTACAAGAAACCGATTTGGCAACGAATCTGATCTAAAAGACGAAAAAACTATGGGATGCATCGTCGTCGCAGAAGTAATGATCCAACCAATACAAGCTCACGATCCTCCTCTAACCATTGTTGTCGAGCTTCAAACCCTAGCTCCATGGCTTCCGGGGACTTGTAGGGGGCAGTGTTATCTCCACAGTCGTCATGTAAATGGTTATGCTCACTATGGTTTCTCTTCTTTCTCGACGTTCTAAGCTTAGATCCAGTCGTTAACTGTGTGAATCATTCTTCTTCATCGACCTTCTTTGGGATATGATCTACTCTAAATATCAATCAGATTCATGATCTAGAGAACTCATGATTTGTTGAGGGTTTGGGAAGCAACAAATTTTAGATCTGCATAATTCACAACTTTACAGAAAATATTTGAGAAATATTGCATGATTAATGCATAAAAATTCACAAATCGCAAATCTAGATCTGTGTGTAAATGGTGGATAGAGGCATCATGTTGTTGGATGAAACTCAAATTTGGGTAGATCGCATCCTCGACCTTTGGATCGCTCTATCCAATGTTTTCCTTTAGATCTCTCTGTCTAGATCCTTATCCTAAGAGTTAGTGCACAGATTCAGATGATAGATTGTGTTGTTGTCAAGGTAATCCATGTCTATCTAAGTAGCCATGTAGAGCCATCGATCTGAGTCACAAGCACAAGTCGAATCTTCCTGATCTCATATTTAACGTGATCTACCGGGTCATTTGTTGATATACTATGTGGATGTGTCTGTGTTTTTATGATGGACACTAAAACAAGATATTTGATGTCCAAACCATCAACCTCAAAAAATAACTTTCAAAGTAAATTAAATTCCTTTCCATTCAGCCATCAAAAATTTAGTTTGCATGACAATGTTGATAAAATCGATTTACCTGATTCATTGTCCTTGTCTCCTTCACGTGAAGCACGAGTGTATCAAACATCTAGTCGAATGTGTTGAGAATATCCACCACCATCATCAAATGAGATTTAAAAACCTCCATGGACAACTACCAAGATGTTACCAGGCCTCTAAGATCATAAGTGCTCTGATACCAATTGAAGAAATTGACCATAAGAATATTAGGACAAGAAGATTGGCGAAAAAGGCCTCAAGCCATATTTCTCAACATTGTATTCATCTTAATGATAAAAATATATAATACAATAATGAAACCACTTCAATTGTTCTCACATAGACACCTCATCAGGAGATAAAGTAGGAGGAGGAAATATAGAAATCTAGAAACACACTTAGGATAACAACTATATCCTAGCATGTAAAATATACAAAGATGGTATACTAAGACTTAATGATTGTATATGAGAAAGAGGCTAACAAGAGAAGTGGGACAGTCGAAGGTTTGTTGAGAAGAGAAGGGGTACACTTCCTAGGGTGGGACAGGATGTGGGAATGAGAGGTTGTGAGATAGGAATGGTTGATAAAGTTGGAACCTTGACCTGAGTTTATTTTTGTTGTTTGTTAGACTTTAGTCTAGCTTAGGAGCATTTTCCCTGGTGGAGTCATATCCCTAACTCGGGGGTGATCTCTTGTTGAGAGTTTATGAATAGCAGAGTCTACCACTGGGAGGAACATCTGAGGTCTGCAACTAGTTTTTTTTTTTAATTAAAATATAAGTGTTATTTTATGTGGTTTACATGATGAAGGATGTGTATGCTCATGTTAATTCTATTATGCTTGATTGTACACATTTATGCATGAATTTTATGTTCTTAGAACTACATATTTGTTGCATATGCGGGACATATTAAGTAATTAATGGTATCAAAGGAAAAATTATGTGTGGTGTGGCTCAAACTGGATGGTTGGGGACGTTAAATTGTGGTATCAAATCCATAGGTTCAACGTTGAGCCTCCATGGGCCATTGGTCAGCACGAAAAATATGAAATTGTCGAAATTAAGCTTAGATAATGTTTTCAACTTGCTAGACAAAATACCTTCGGTGAAGTTTGGGAATTTGCTAGCAATTTTGGAAGAATTATATTCAAGGGTTAAAATCCCCAATTTTAACCTCATTTAGGGCATTTTTAAGCCTGGAATTGGTCAAATTTTGGAAGTTGCAAAATAGCCATGGAGAAATTGGCCAAAATTGAGGAAAATCCCAAACTTTTGAAGTGGAATTTGTTGATAAATTGACACAAAAGTGTCAAATTTCAGGTGCATTTGTCGATTTGAAATGCACATGGATGAAATCAGTCGTAGAAATATTAATTTTAGAGCTTCCATGGTGACCTGTGAAAAAATTGAAATTATGCATTCTTGGAAAATTCACAATTTGGGTATTTTCCGTACATGACATCAATAATGATGTGGAGGCCACATGGCGGTGACGTGCCAGTGGTGATGTGGAATACCAAGGTGTCAGGTCCACAATGGTGACCAATGGCGTGGTGGTAGGTCTGGTGGCAAGGTGGTAGGCCACTGTGGTGGGGTGATGGATTGTGGTATCGACTAAAACCATTGGTGGTATTGCATGCAAAAAGTGTGATTTTGGAAACGTTTCATAATGATGCGAACCCAATTAAAATGTTCCATGTATCATGGAAGAAAACTTCTATCTTATTATGAGGTGTTGTTAATCTCCTGACAACTTTACCATGTGAAATGAATATCATTCATAGATCTTCTTGCATATTTTCCTTCAGATCTGGGAGTTAGCAAGTACATGATGTCAAGGTGGTAGGCTTATGTGGCAAGGTCGGTAGTACAAGGTGGTGGGTCTGGGGATGACATGGGTGTCACATAGGCGATGTGGTATGGATTGATACCATAAGCGACATCCCATGGTAGAAAGGAGGATTTACAAAAGGTTTTTGGAAATGAGAAGCCAATGGGATGACACCATGTAGCATTGGAAGAAAACACTCTTGCATCACAGAGGGATGTTAACCCTCGAAAAAGTTGAGGATGTGAAATCAATGAGATACATTTATCATTCTCCAATCTCAACCATTGGATCGAGGGTGGAGACAAGTTGTTCACACATCAAGGAAAAGGTGTGGGATGGGACCTGCCCATCCTCGTGGCCTAAGAGAAGGAGTTAGGTGGATGTTTGGTAGGGATTATGGGAACCATCAGTGGCATGGCCCATTCCAGGGGTTCCATGTGGAAACTGGTATAGGTGGGTCCACAGTAGGTTTAATTAAAAATTACTTTATTAAGTTATGAAGTAAAATAAAGGTAAAGATTATGAAAGAGGAAGGCAAGGGGGATAACAAGGCAGGGATAGGGTGACCAAGGAGGCTAACATGGCATCATTTCAGGGTGCCAAGTGGACCTAGAACATCATCTTAGCATCCATGTCAGTAGAAAATAATGAAAATTGTCAGATTTTGTATAGTGTTTTGCAAGTCATGAACTTGCAGGGCATTTTTGAAGGTCTAAACAATGTTTTTAGGAATTCTAATTTTTGAGACTATAAGTCCCATGGGAACCACATAGAGTCTCTAAATATTAAATAAAATACCTCAAAGAGATATTTCCAATGAGATAAATTTCTCGCAAAATGGAGCTCATATGAGAAAGTTACAGGTTAAATAGTGCAGGGTATAATTTCAGTACCATTGACTTCCAGAAGGAATAACTCCCTTCTCATGCACAGAAGAAATTCGTGGAAATATATCCAACCACAAAAGACATCTATGGATTTAGATTGGAAATATGGGTACCTAAAAGTGTACAAGATGAGAAGGAAGATTCATGTAGCATTCAATGCTATAATGGGAAAATAGTCAAAACTTTTGCAAGTTGTAACTAGCAGCCTGGATGTTGGATGAATATGAAACTTGGTCAAATTGCTCAAAATATAAGAATGGGGAAATAAAATTGGGATTCTATCAAAATTACAAAATATTAGGTGTTTGGACTTAAGTTTACCAAATGAAGAGTGCACTTAAAGAGGAATTGCGCATAAATTCTATAGATTTGTTAAATTATTGTGGCCTAAAAAATCCTATTGCATGCACATTTTGCATAGTTAAGGGAAAAAATAAAGCATATCATGGTCATTAAAGAGAGATCATAGACATGGAGGATGCTCAAAGGACCTACATTCATGAGGATGAAGTCACGAGATTGTATGTCAACATGGTTAATGTTGGAATAGAATCAAATGGGCATGGAGAAGGAGAAAAGGAGAGTATAAGATCGATATATACCATAAAGATTCTACAAATAGATGTGTTTAGTTATAAATATTATAATGAGAGGCTTATGAAATAGAGAGAGAAATAGGATGGCATCAACATCATTTTGTTTCAAATATTGGACAAAATAGATAAGAAGGTGGATAAGGAAACAGAATCAAGTAATTCAAGGAGTCATAGATATCAAGCCAAAAGAGGAGAATATGGAAGTGCGGGTAGGCATTGTTAGCACCATGATTTTCATAGCTAAGGTCAGAGGTTTGTAAACAATTTGCAAATTCATGCATGTTATCACCCATATTGTTTTAATGTCTGGCATCATCTAACATCTCCAAGGATTTGTTTCAAAAGTAATCTTATCATTTATTATTTCCATTTGCATTTGCATATGTGTGCTACAAAATTTGCTACGTACTAAGCAGAGCACTTCACTACACAAAGGATTTTTCCGCGTAGTGGATTTCATTGCGCAGTGGGTTATCACGCATGGAATCCTGTCACGCATAGGATGTTGTTGCACAGTGTATTTCGTCACTCAATGCATTTCGTCGCGCATAGGATGTTGTCACGTAGTGGATTTCGTCACGCAGTAAATTTTGTCACGTAGTGGATTTCATCATGTAGTGGGATGCCGCACATATAATGTTTTCAGGCATAGGATGTTATTGTGCATTTTTTTTCATCGCGTAGTGGATTTCGTCACGCAGAGGATGCTTTTGCGCAGAGGATTTTCATGCGCACATGCTACAAGTCACATTGCGTAAATGACTCATTTAGTAGTCAACTTCAAGATCAATTTCTAACTAGTGGAGAGGAATTTTGAAAATCCCTGAGAGGTTTTTGTTTAGGACAAACCAAACAATAAAAACCTCTCTCATATTTGAAAAATGTTTCATATTTTTGGATATTCAAAGGAATATTTGATCCTTATTTTTCAGTTTTCATGATTTCTTGTCCGAGACATGTTTTTGAGACACGTATTTCGGAAATATGGAGACAAATTTCAATAAAATGATAGAGGTTTTTATTTATAACAATCTTAAATACAAATACCTCTCTCAGTTTTGGAAAATAGTTTTTTATTACTGAGATATGAGTTCATATTTAACGCCTATTTTCCCAGTTCGTTGTGCAATCTACTGCGTTTTTTGTTGTAGGTTACTGTTGCGTAGCAGACCTATTGTGCAAGGGTAACAAAGTGTCCAGCAATGCACATGATGACTCATCACAATCATATGGTTTAATTTTTATCATGATCAATGATTTTAAAGAATATTTTGGTTACGGTTATGATTTGGCAAAGTCTGGTTTTCTATTTTTAGTGAATTTGTTGAAGTTATTGTTCTCTTTCAAAGAAAACAAATCCATGATTCTAGGAGGGAGTAGTTCGACCCTAGAATCCAAGGGTGAAATTATTTTTCTATATATGGAGATCATTTTCATGTAAATAGGGTTGGTTGGCAAAATAGTGTAGACAATGGCTATTGAATGTAGTTTGAGCTCGATCGAAATTTAATGCAAAATTCTTAAAGCTTTGATGAAAAGATTCTAATTGTGGTAGTTGGATGTTTTGTTTTCCTTTATTTGTTTATGTACTTCATGTATTATTTATTCATATCTATTTTCTGTTGGAATAGGAACGTAATTTCGAACCTTGGATTCATTGCGCATTTCCCCAGGATTTACGCCATTCAAACAAACTATTTTCCTCTAAGTAAACTATGAATTCATCCTCAGCAATGCTCTGAGTTGCTTTATGTGTTTCCCCCCCCCCCCGCCAAACATTACGATTTTGAACTAAATAATTTTACTCGCTTAGCCTTTATCCTCTCAAGTTCAATCATCGAGTCATTTGTTTCTATCATTTCTTGATAAACTCCATTGCCCAATGGTACTTTCTCTCTTGTTTTTCCTACCATCACTTTTAAAACAAAAATAAACTTGTCATATTGCAGAATCTGACCTCTGTGCATTTATTGATGAAATATTTCAGTTATTACCAGTCATTAGAGATATGAGAGAGCCCTCTCTAGTTGTATAGTTCATAATATAATCTAAAGTTGGTTGAAACAGTTACCTCGGGGATTTCTTTGATACAGCCCAAAGAAATTACTGAGTGCTAACATTCTGGCTTCGTTCCCGAGGACGAAATTAAAAATTTTCCATGGGAAAGAATGACATGGTTGAGTACTAAGGTCTGAGATTAGTAGACACTTAGGCACATATTGGCTTTATTTATTCTCCGGCAACTCCACACATCATAAAATCAGTTGAAGGTTATTCCATTGGCAGAAGAAAACATAGCTAAAGTTTTCATGGAGAATCCAATAAAGCTTCAAATGTGATTCAAAGACTCCACTGGAGAATGAGAACTGTTGGCAGAGATATGGAAGAGCAGTATGGAAAAATAAGGTACTCGAGCTTAAGTTTAGTTCAAGAAGTACTTTTATGTTTTAGCAATATCTTCTTGTCCTTTCCTGAGTTTTTCAAAAGAACATTTCTTCACTTACCGCATTTAAATGAATCCCATAGATCTACCCTTGTATATCCTCCATGGAAAATTGTAGGTATACCTCCTTATTGTATAACTAATATTCACCAAGCTCCTTCCTCTGAGCCATATGATGTTCATGATCATTCTTGTGAGCATAATGAAACCAAAGTTGAGCGTGTACCTTATGTTCTTAATCATGCACCCTCCAAGCTTCAAGAAAGATACATTCCTCTTAAATTGCCTTCCATCCTTCATGACTTTCCTCTAAAACATTATAAGTACCTTCCTAGGTCCAAGGGAGAGCTTGATGGGCATTCAGCTAAAAAACATATTCAGGTATTTGAGCATTTTATAGACCTTTTTGAGATTGAACATGATGATGTGTCTATGAGGGCCTTTTCTTAGTCCTTACAAGGAGATGCCAAAGCATGGTTCAGAAATTTGCAGCCTCAGTCGATTATCTCGTGGGATGAAATGAGAGAAGTTTTTCGTAGATTTTGGGGTGAGAGAAAGTCATGGGATATACTCCTTTCATATTTTTATGCCATGAGAAGAATAAAAGATGAAACCATCTCAAATTTTAGTAGGAGGTTTCCTAGTCTTTATTATAAACTGCCTAAAGAAGTCCAACCTCCTGAAGTTGTTGCCATGCTCCATTATGTAACAACCTTCCAATCAAAATTATCTTTACTTCTGATGGAGAGGAAGTCTATGTCTTTGCAACAGATGTTCAACAATGCTCAGGAAGTTGCAGACAACATTCAAGCATGTGAGCTGCAAAATCAGATTTTGGATGAGAAATTGAAAGTTGAGGAACCAGAGACTATGCATAATATCCAGGAGGTTGATCGTGTCATAAGTTTTCTTGAAGGATTTCAATAGGATGTGTTTGAAAAGAATTATGATCAGCTTGAAGAACAAGCTACTATCCTGAATTTCTTTGATACTGATTTAAATTTATATCTATGCCATCATGAGAAAGAAACTGATTGTTTTATGTATACATTTGTAGACGACCATGAATGTGAATTTGTAGATCAGCTTGCATAAGAACAAGTCGTTGCCTCAATTTTCATGTTTGATGAAATTACGGATATTTTTGGTGAACCTAGGTATGATGAGTACAATGATGCTTATGAGGTTGACTCTTCAGAACAAGCAGTTCCATTTTCCGAATCTGAAAATGATTGTTTTCAGCAACCCAAAGAAATCAGCAAATGTGCATACGACAACAGTGAAGAAAATGAAGAAAGTTTTGAATTAGATGAAATAACTTTGCCATTGTGTTTTGCATCTTTCAAATTGTTGAAGAAAAATATTTATAATGTTTCAAATCAGAAATCCTCTAGGAATGATGTTGAATATGAAGAAAGCATTGGACTTTCCAATGAAAGTTGTATTCTATTATGTTTTTCTTCCTTTGAATTGTTGAAAGAAAATCATGAGATAACAAAGAAAGCAGTGAAGTCTTACTGCATTCACAGTGACATTGTTTTACATGAGAAAAATTTTATCAGTGAAGAGGACCAACAACCTTCTCATACTTTTAATGACCTTGTTGTTGATTACATGGAAGGTCATTTCAGTTCATATTTGCAGCTTGTGATCAACTACCATATTGGAAATAAATATGATGGGCAATCAACATYAGTGTTAGATATGGATTGCTTGCCACTAGGGGTTTCATTTCAGCCAACACTATCTTTTGATTCAGAAKATTGTTATTTCCAGCAGTCTCAGCATATTTTTCAACCTTTTGTGGTAATCAACAGGTTGAATTACATGAAAACAATGATGCAATGGAAGGGGTGAAACATGATTGTTGTTTTATGTATGTTCTGGAGGATCCATTTGCAGTTTTGTTAGAGGAAGCAAACAATCCCAATGTTTTCAATTTTTTGTGATTTGAATTTATAGATAAATTTTTGAATGACTTATCAGTAAACAGCCTTTGGAGCAACCATGTCCAAAGAAAGAAAAAAGTGGATAAAGTTCTTGCATGGTTTCATTGGCATTTTTATTTCACTTGATTGGCATATTTTTCAGTAGTTAGGGTAGGTAGGAGTGTGAATAAGATCAGTACTACGAGCATTTATTTTAGCAATCTGCAGTTTTCATTTTCAGCTTAGTTTCAAATTTTAGTTTCAAGCATATACAGCTTTGGGTTTTCAACGGATGCAGGTTACAAGTTACAGTTGGAAAGTTGAGTTTGGGAGAAGCCAAATGGATAGGCGTTTGGTCTATTGTTCTTTGCTACCTCACAGGGAAGATAGCATCCTGGTTGGAGCCAGCTGTTAGCACCATGATTTTCATAGCTAAGGTTAGAGTTTTGTCAACAATTTGCAAAGTCATGCATGTTAGCACCCATATTGTTTTTATGCCTGGAATCATCTAAAATCTCCAAGGGTCAGTTTCAAAAGGAAGCTTATCATTTATTATTTCCATTTCCATTTGCAACTGTGCACTGCAAAATTTGTTACGCATTGTGCAGATCACTTCACCACATAAAGGATTCTATCACGCAGTGGGCTATCAGGCATGGGATGTTGTCGTGCATAGGACGTTGTCGCGTAGTGGATTTAGTCGTGCAGTGGATTTCATTGCGCAGTGGGTTGTCGCGCATGGAATGTTGTCGCGCATATGACGTTGTCATGCACTTGATTTCATCACGCATTGGATTTTGTCACACAGTGGATTTCATCGCGCAGTGGGTTGTCGCACATAGAATTTTGTCGCGCATAGGGTGTTGGCGTGTAGTGGATTTTGTCATGCAGAGGATGCTTTCACGTAGAGGATTTTCATGCACACAGGCTTCAGGTCGCATTGCGCAAATGACTGGTTTAGTGGTCAACTTCAAGATCGATTTTTGACCAACAAGAGAGGAATTTTGAAAATACCCGAGAAAATTTTGTCGAATACAAACCAAATAATAAAAACCTCTCTCAGATTTGAAAAATGTTTCATATTTTGGGATATTCGAAGGAATATTTGAGCCATATTTTTCAGTTTTCATGATTTCATGTCCGAGACATGTTTTTGCGACACGTATTCCAGACAGATGGAGATAAATTTCAAGCAACCGAGAGAGATTTTTATTTATAACGATATTAAATAAAACAACCTCTCTCAATTTCGAAAAATAGTTTTTTATTAGTGAGATATGAGTTCATCTTTAACACTTATTTTTCGAGTTTGCTACGCAATCCGCTATGTTTTTTGTTGTAGGTTACTATTGCATAGAAAACTTGATGTGCAAGGGTGACAGAGTGTCCAACAATGCACATAATGACTCATCACAACCATATGGTCAAATTTTAATCATGATCAATGATGGTAAAGAATATTTCAGTTACAATTATGATTTGGCAAAGTCAGGTTTTCTATTTTTAGTGAATCTGTTGAAGTTATTGTTCTCTTTCAAAGAAAATGGATCCACGATTCTAGGAGGGAGCAGTTCGACCCTAGAAGCCAAGGGTGAAATTATTTTTCTATATATGGGGATCATTTTCATGTAAACAGGGTTATTTGGCAAAACAGTGTAGACATTGGCTATTGAATGTAGTTTGATCTCGATCGAAATTTAATGCAAAATTCATGACACTTTGATGAAAAGATTTTAATTGTAGCAGTTGGATGTATTGTTTTCCTTTCTCTGTGTACATACTTCCTATATTCTTTATTCATATCTATTTTTTTTCTAAATAGGAACATAATTTCTAACCTGGGATTGGTTGCACAGCACCCTGGGATTTGCACCATTCAGAGAAACTGTTTTCCTCTAAGTTAACTTTGAATTCATCCTCATCGATGCTCTGAGTTGATTTATGTCCCCCCCCGCCACACATTACGATTTTGAACTGAATATTGTTGCTTGCTTAGCCTTTATCCTCTCAAGTTCAGTCACCGTGTCATTTGTTTCTATCATTTCTTGAACCAGCTTCATTTCCCAGTGGTACTTTCTCTCTTACTTGTCCTACCATCCCTTTTAAAACAAAAATAAACTTTTCCTATTATAGAATCTGACCTCTATGCATTTACTGATGAAATATTTGAGTTATTACCAGTCATTACACATATGAGAGAGACCAATCTGGTTGTATAGGTCATAATACAATCTAAATTTGGTTGAAATGGTTACCTCCGGGATTTCTTGGATACATCCCAAAGAAATTATCGATTGCTAACATTCTGGTGCCATTGTGGGGGACGAAATTGAAAATTTTCCTTGGGAAAGAATGACATAGTTGAGTTATGAGGTCTGAGAGAAGCAGACACTTAGGCACATAATGGTTGTGTTTCTGCTTTGGCGACTCCACACATCAGAAAAGCAGTTGAAGGTGATTCCATTGGCATAAGAATCCATAGCTAAAGTTTACATGGTGAATCCAGTCAAGCTTCAAATGTAATTCAAAGACTCCACTCGAGAATGAGACCTGTTGACAGAGATATGGAAGAGTAGTATGGAAAAATAAGGTACTCGATCTTAAGTTTAGTTCAAGAAGCACTTTTTTTTAATCAATATCTTCTTGTCCTTTCCTGAGTTTTTCAAAATAATATTTCTTCACTTACCGCATTTAAATGAATCCTAGAGATCTACCCTTATATGTCCTCCATGGAAAACATGAGGTATACCTCATTCTTGTATAACCGATATTCACCAAGCTCCTTCCTCTGAGCCATAAGATGCTCATGATCATTTTTTTGAGCTTAATGAAACCAAAGTTGAGCTTGTACCTTTTGTTCTTAATCCCGCACCCTCCAAGATTCAAGAAATATGCATTCCTCTTAAATTTCCTTCCATCCTTCATGACTTTCCTTTGAAACATTATAAGTACCTTCCTAGTTCGAGAGAGAGCTTGATGGACATTCAACTAAAAAACATATTCAGGTCTTTGAGAATTTTATATACCTTTTTGAGATCAAACATGATGATGTGTCTATGAGGGCCTTTTCTCAATCCTTACAAGGATATGCCAAAGCATGGTTCAGACATTTGCAGCCTCAGTCGATTAGCTCGTGGGATGAATTGAGAGAATTTTTTCGTATATTTTGGGGTGAGAGAAAGTCATGGGATCTACTCCTTTCAGATTTTTATGCCATGAGAAGAATGAAATATGAAACCATCTCAAATTTTAGTAGGAGGTTTTCTAGTCTTTATTATAAATTGCCTAAAGAAGTCCAACCTCCTAAAGTTGCTTCCATGCTCCATTATGTAACAACCTTTCAATAAGACTTATATTTCCTTCTGATGGAGAGGAAGTCTATGTCTTTACAGTAGATGTTCAACAATGCTCAGGAAGTTGCAGACAACATTCAAGCATGTAAGGAGTTGCAAAATCAGATTTTGGATTAGAAATTGAAATCTGAGGAACCAGAGACTGTGCATAATATGCAGTAGGTTGATCGTGTCATATGTTTTCTTGAAGGATGTCATGAGGATGTGTTTGCAAAGAATAATGATCAGCTTGAAGAACAAGCTACTCTCTCGAATTCCTTTGATATTGATTTAAATTTAGATCCATTCCATCATGAGAAAGAAACTGATTGTTTTATGTATACATTTGTAGATGACCATGAATGTGAATTTGTAGATCAGCTTGCAGAAGAACAAGTCGTTGCCTCAATTTTCATGTTTGATGACATTACGGAGATTTTTGGTGAACCCGCGTATGATGAGTGCAATGATGATTATGAGTTTGACTCTTCAGAACAAGCAATTCAACTTTCTGAATCTGAAAATGATTGTTTTCAGCAACCCAAAGAAATTGGCAAATGTGCATACGACAACAATGAAGAAAATGAAGAAAGTTTTTGTTAAGAACCAATACCAGATCTGAAGATATAATCAACACAATTACTGAATACACAATAGATCCACAAAGCAATATAGAAGAAACCACACAATATTATTATCAAACCCTTGGGGTAGGGCAACACCATACAATGGATCATATTATGGAAGGGATCCTCTCCTGTTTACTTGCCTCTTCGAGGGGGCATCCTCCTATTGAGCTACTGCTCCAAATACAATACTTCTCTTCATGTCTCATTACATT
>SNQJ01S0021156.1:91882-109784 GCA_010110895.2 Picea sitchensis | reverse complement strand
GCAAGAAGTGCGAGACCAGAGATAATAAATTTCCCGAAGCACAGTCTAGATAATCAAGGCATTGGCCTTAGAATTTAAACAACTCAGTAGTCGAAGTGCGCAGACTTACAAGTGCCTTGCAGAGGACCCTGAACTAAGGACACTAGAGTCAAAGCTTCAAGTGGCCAAGAAACAAGCAACAATGGTGCAAGAATAGTTGAATCCAGTACCAATGGTTGAGAGGATGAAATGATCCCAAGAAAAAATAATGGTTCAACAACAAGTCCATGCCATCTAGAGCAAGGTCATGGAAGTGACTCAGCAACTCTAGCCAGTGCAAGATGCATCTTGCATACTTTTTGAGAAGATTGAAGGATGAGGTGCAGAACTAGAACAAGTGCTCACCACGGTGTAACAATGCTTGGAAGGACCTATAAGGAAGAAGGTCATTCAAGAGTTCACTGAGGAGGAGGCTCTGGCGAAGCAACAGGTCAAAGAAGCTCAAGCCAAGATCGATGCATTTGAGGAAGAGTTACCCAGATAAGAGTGACTCAGGACGAGTCACAGGTGAGTGTTGGCGACATGTTGTCCCTTGACCAAGTTTTGGAGAACCTTGGTCACGTTTGACCAATTTTGGGACTTCGACAGACTGGTTGAAGGTGGAGCACAAGGCGAAGCGGAGATCGAGGGATATTGGCCCCTTCTTAGGGAATTTTTTTGTTTAGGGTTTATTTAATGAGTATGGGATGTCGGCCCTTGGGTTTACCCATGTTTAGGCCCTTTTGTAATGTATAAATAGAAATCTAGGTGATGTAAGTAAAAAACAATCTAGTAGAATCAACTTAGTGCAAAGCTAGAGGCTTTGTTCATACTGTGTGTTAAGAACTTGCAGAGCTAACTGCAAGTGATTGTAAGAAGCTTGTGTGCATATTGTAAGAAGGATTTGTGCTTAAACCTAGCTCGGGGAAGGAGGGTTTGGCGAGGTGTGCACAGATATCCTCTCCTATGTGGAGTGGGTTCTTGTGGCTCTGTGCTTTTAGAATATTGAAAGAAGACAATAAAGAAGAGAAGAGGTGGTGGATGTATCCCCACACTGGGGTGAACCACGTATATGTTGTGTTGTGGTTTCTTTGTGATTATACTTGTTATATGATTGTTTTGATTTATGCTTAGTTCAGTGATATATGTTAGATGTGTATGATAAAGTATCTTAGTTCTTAGTAATGTGAATGAATTCTATATATGATTTAGTGCTTGGATGTATTATATCTTGTTGAATACTGCGTTTCTCTGTAACTAGGGTTTCGACCTATGATGTGAATAAGCGTTAAGTACCGATGAATGTTAATATTTAAGTTCTCTGTTAGTTTTGTAATCACAGATATGTGTCCCAGCTAGGTTGTAGACACTTGAGTCCTACAACCACCCTTGCCTCTACCTCGGGTGAGACTTCATCTGCTTCGCAAGTGTTGTAGAAAGGGCTGGTAATTAGGGTTTTGTTGGTGCGTTGTTGAAGCATTGAACCCTAGCTATGCCCCTTATGCCAACAATATACCTTAGACCCGTGGTGAAACCATCATGATGACAAATCGATGGYTRAGGTTGATCAGAGATATGATCCGATGGTAGTTGAGAGATATAGGCTTGAGCTATGTGAGACTTGCATCAATAGTCGAGATCAATTCGAGTTCAATATCAAATGTATACTGAGAATCGAGGGGGTATTGTGTGTTTCTKTTGGGTGATAATCAAATCAATGTTTGAGATATGATCAAGGATATCATCCAACAATTGGTGTGCATTTTGGTGGACAATCAACAAATCAACGATTAATATTAGATCAAGGCAATATTGAATGACTGCTGAGTGTTGACTTCTGCACTATAGCTTAAGAGAAGATCACACATGAAACCCATTTTTGATGAGATATGGAGCCAAATCCATGGACATACTTTTGTATGTGGACAAATTCATGGAAGTATGGAATGTATAAGTAATGATGCTTGAATCTAGTTTAAGAGAAAAATAATTGAGAAAGGATGGAAGAGTGAGAAGTGTGAGTGAGTGTGGATCATGGGAAGAGAACCGTGAAGGCTCTAAGATCTGATGATTCTAGAGAAATAAAGGAAGGTAATTTAAGGGAGGATGTGAGGTGCAAGGGCAAAGGAACTTATTAAAAATATGCAAGATTGTGAATTGTGACAACATAGACAAAACTTCAAAATGGTGTAGATGAAATATTGAATGGAAGAGATAATTTGGTATTATTGAAAACTTGAAGAGATTGATGTTTCCAATAAAATTGGCATCTACATGCAATGAAGCGTTGGTGCTCAACTAAGGGGATTGGTGTCTCCTACGGGTTGGTGCCTACAAANGAAATATTGAATGGAAGAGATAATTTGGTATTATTGAAAACTTGAAGAGATTGATGTTTCCAATAAAATTGGCATCTACATGCAATGAAGCGTTGGTGCTCAACTAAGGGGATTGGTGTCTCCTACGGGTTGGTGCCTACAAAAATTATTGCTAAGTTGGTTCTCAATCAAGGAGATTGGTGTCTCATGCAGGTTGGTGCCTAAAAACATTATTGAGTTGGTGCTCAGTCAAGGATATCAGTATCTCCTGTAGGTTTCTTTCTACAAGTACTGTAATAGTAGGTTGGTGCCCATAAGATTTTATTAAGATTTTTTTGTGGTTTTCTTCCATTTGGGTTTACACGTTAAATCTCTGTGTATTGTGGATTATATGTTTGTATGTGCATTTATTATTAACTTCTTATGAATGATAAATTAATAAAGATTGTAAGAAAAGGAAAAATAGTCCTATATTGATTCACCCCCTTCTCAGTATAATTAAGTGTGGAAACAATTGGTATCCGAACGAGTTCCTTCAAAATTAGTCTAACCACCAGAAGGTGAATCCCTGTAACACACATGGATAAGGAAGTATTTTCTAAAAATAGAGATACATTATTCTATTGATCAAATTATTCATTCTACAACATAAGAATGAAAACCTATCTGATGTCTCTTGGATTTTAAGTTTGGAATGTAGTTGATAATGGTTACACAACTCCAACAACCCCACCTCCACTTCCAACTTCTATAAAAATCAGTGACAATAAATCTAAGGCCAAGAATGCAATTATGTGTGGTATGGTAGAATCAATGCTTGTCAAAGTCATGCATTGTGCCTCAACAAAACAAATATGGGATAAATTACAGAAACATTATGAAGGAGACAACAATGTCAAGAAGGAAAAATTACAAACCTATAGAGGACAAATTGAGACCCTTGAGATGAAATAAGAACAAAGTATTGAAAAATACTTTCTTTGAATGGAGAAGAATGTCAACACCATCAGAGTATTTGGTGAAGAGGTTAAAGAAACCATTGTTCAAAAAAAATACTTAGATCACTTCTCTCAAGATTCAATTCCAATACATCTTCCATTGAGGAAATGAAGGACCTGGATAATTTAACAATGGATGAATTTCGTGGAATTATCACTACATATGAAATGAGAATAGAAAAGGATAAGAAAGAAAATCCAACAAGAAAGGAAGCAACTTTTGAAGCATCCAAGAATACAAAGACAAAATAATAAAAAAACGTATGACATCTCGGACAAAGAAATAGATGAGGAAGAAGCTAACTTTGTCAGAAATATCAAGAGGGGGACACACAAATACAAAGCTAAGCTTCACTTCAAATGATTTAATGGTGGATAAGTAGGACACTTTGATTCTAAATGTCCTTATGCAAAGAATGGAGATAGCAATGTGAAATAATATTCTAGTTTCAAAAGGTACACGAAGGGTAAGATAGAAAAGAAGAATTTATATACCAATGAAGACAACAACTCGTCTAATGATAGCGATAGTGAAATAAAATAAATCTCTTTAGGGGTGTACAAACATAGACTGTTGTCCTAGAAAATGGAAATGAAGACCTAAAAGAAGAAGAAGACTTTGAGATTGATGCAAAAGTAGATATCGAAGGAGAGATCATATCTTCTCTAAATGAAATAGAGAAAGTAAGGAACAAGAAAGGGATACTAAAGGAGCAACTAGAGAAGTACAAAACAAAATGCTCAGTTTAAAAGAAAGATTTGATGAAACTGAAAGGATCATCATCAGATTAAAAACACAAGCAGAATAGGTAGAGAGAATTGAAGAAGTCTTAATATCTCAGCTAAAATAAAAAGAGGATAGTTGTAGCAATTTAGAATATGAAACAGTCTATCTAAGAAAGTAGTTGGAAATATCACATACCAACACAAAATTTGAAAAGAGCTCTAAAACTCTGAATGAAATCATAAATAATCAAAGATAAACATTTGAYAGGATTGGTCTTGGGTACAATGAAAATAAGGAGGATGCTAATGAAGAACTCTTAACCCCTTCAAAACAGTCAAGTTAAGAAAGGACCAAGATTTATGATGATACAATCAAGAATTCTATCAAGGATGAAGAAAAAACGAAGGAAGATAAATATTTTCCACATAAGAAAAATATTCCTCACAAATGCATAATCAGGAAGACTCTCTCATCAATATGGAATCACAAAATCATATACCAAAATTATTTTTTGGCTATTGTTATTCTTTCAATGGATTTGGTCATAAAGTAATAGATTGTAGAACAAAAGTAAGAAGTAGTTACATGAGGAACAACAATATATATACCCATGAATTCGGTAGGATAAACTACAACTCATTTTCCCCTTTGTTGAACTATAGCATCATATGTCATAACTGCAACAATTATGGGCATATAGAAAAATTATACAGAGAGATTTTAGAAAAAAAACAAGAAAGAGGAAGCTCAATCAAGCATTGAAAGAAATTAGGAACAAAAGGTGAAAAATAAAGAAAAATTCTTGTTCATTTAAGATGCACTTCGTGCATAAAAGAATAAAGATAAGTGGGTCATTGACAATGGGTTCTCTAGTCACATGATAGGAGACAAAACAAAGTTTATCACCTGGAAGAAGAATTAAGGAAGTGTTACATTTTTTGAACTATAACATCATATACCATAACTGCAACAATTATGGGCATATAGCAAAATTCTATAGAAGTGATTTCAGAAAAAGACAAGAAAGAGGAAGCTCCAACAATCATTGAAAGAAATTAGGAACAAAAGGAACAAAAGAAAGAAACATTCTTGTTCATTCAAGCCACACTTCGTGCACAAAAGAATAAAGATAAGTAGGTCATTGACATTGAGTTCTCTAGTCACATGACAAGAGATATAACAAAGTTTATCACCCTGAAGAAGAATGAAGACAATGTTACCTTTGGAGACAATGGAATTTCAAAGATAGTTGGAAAATACACTCTCAGTCTTGAAAATGGAAGATATAAAATTGAAAAGGTTCAGTGTGTTGAGAACTTGAAACAAAATCTTCTGATTGTAATCTAGATGTGTAACCAAGGACATACTTTTACTTTTGACTCATGACAATGTGAGATCATAAAAGAAAATTCAAGCAAGTTGGTTGCAAAAGCAATCAGAACCCCCAAAAATGTATACATTCTTGATTAAATTAATGGAGAAACATGCTTCATGGGGTAGATGGATGAAATTTGGTTGTGGCATAAAAGCATGGGTCATATGAAATTCGACAACTTGGTAAAAATCAATACCAAACAAGAAGTAAGAGATATGCCAAAGATCACAAAACCCTCAAACATTGTTTGCAAGCAATGCTATCATGGAAAAAAATCAAGGGTGAGATTCAATACAAAATAATATGCAACATCCAAGCCATTGGAACTTGTGCATACATATCTATGTGGACCAACAAGAACAAAAAGTTTGCAAGGAGAAAACTATTTCATTTTACTCATTGATGATTATACAAGAATGACCTAGGTTACCTTTCATAAAAATAAATCTGATGCATTTGAAAACTTTAAGGAATTCAAAGATTTAGTTGAGAATCAGACTGATCTGAAAATCAAATGTTTAAGGTCATATAATGGAGGTGAATTTACTGCCAATGAATTTGAAGAATTATGTGAAACTCATGGAATAAAAATAAATTATTCAACTGCAAGAACTCCTCAAYAAAATGGAGTGGTTGAATGGAAGAAAAAATATGTATAAGAGATTGATAGAACAATGTTAAATGGAGAAACAATATCAGACAAATTTTGGAGAGAATAATTTTACAATGTTATCTACATTCTAAATAGAGGGAAAATCAGAGTCAACAGTGAAAAGACACCATATGAACTTTGGCAAGGTCGACCAAAATATGTCAAACAATTCATAATCTTTGGAAACAAGTGTTACATCAAACGAGATGATGAGGATCTATGCAAGTTTGAATCAAGATCAGATGAATACATTTTTCTTGGATATTCATGAAGAAGAAAATCCTATAGATGTTACAAAAAATACTATAGAAGATTGTTGAAAGTATTAATGTTAGAATAGATGACGAAATACAACACAAAAAGAAACTTAAAGCAACAGAAATATATTACAAAAAATAAGAAGAAAAAGAAAATGAAGAGGAAGAAGAAGAAGAAACAAAAAGCCAAGATACAAAAACACCATCAAGGTTTGTGCAAAAACATCATCCAAAAAACTTAATTATTGGTGACAAAAATGCTAAGACTTAGACTAGGAGAAAACTGTTAAACAATTATGAGGAGATGAATCTCTCTTTATTGTCCAAAATAGAGACTAAATGCTTTGCAGAAGCTAGTAATGATCAACATTGGGTGAATTCTATGGGAGAAGAGTTAAACCATATTGAGAAAAATAAGGCATGAGAACTTCTCCCAAGAACCTAAGATAAAAATGTGATTGGTAGAAAGTGGGTATTCATAAATAAGTTAAATGAAGATGGAAAAGTAGTAATAAATAAATAAATATTGGTTTGTAAAGGATATGCTCAAGTAGATGGTATTGAATTTAAAGAAACCTTTGCTCCTATTGCAAGACTAGAAGCCATTAGAATGCTTTTGGCATTTGCAAGCTTCAATAATTTAAGGTGTACCAAATGGATCTCAAGTCAACATTATTGAATGGATATTTAGAGGAAGAAGTGTACATAGAACAACCTGAATGGTTCTTATTGTCAGAATATGAAGATTATGTTTGTAGATTGAAGAAAGAACTTTATGGATTAAAAAAGCTCCCAAATCATGGTATTCTAGACTTGAAAAGTACTTGCAATAACAAGGTTTCAAAAGAGGAACAACATATAAAAACATTTACATCAAAATAGACAATGTAAAGATGTTAATCATTGTTTTTTATGTGGATGATATCATTTTTGGAAGTAACGATGATAGAATGAGCCAAAAGTTTGCATATGAAATGTAAAAAAGAATTTGAGATTTCTATGCTAGGAGAACTACCCTTCTTCCTAGGGTTGCAAATTTCTCAAACCAACAAAGGAATATCTATCTCTTAGATCAAATACATCAAGGAGATGTTGAAGAAGGTTGAAATGGAAGACTACAAACCTGTCAACACACCCATGTTCATTGGTTGTAAACTAAGCAAAGAGGATGAATCAACAGAAGCTAATCAAAATATATATAGATCAATTATAGGTATCCTTTTAGATGTGATTTCTTCAAGGCCAGACATAATGAAGGCAATAGGGTTAGTTGGAAGTTTTCAATATGCACCAAAGGAAACACATGTGTAGGGAGTGAAAATAATATTCAAATATCTAAAAGGGACATTGGAATTTGGTTTATGGTATCCCATAGGAAAATGCTTTACTTTGAAAACTTACACAGATGCAGATTGGGTAGGTAGTGTGGATGATAGAAAAAGCACCAGTGGTGTGGCATTATTTTTGTGAAAAAGTCTAGTGTCTTGGTTTAGTAAGAAGAAATCATCAATTTTCCTATCCACAACAGAAGTAGAATACATTGCAGAAGCATCATGTTGTACCCAAGTATTATGGATGAAAAAAACGCTGAAGGACATTTAGGTAGAGTATAATCAACCAATATCAATACTGTGTGACAATATTAGAGAAACAAATATATCCAATAGTCTTGTCATGTATTCAAAGAAAAAGAACATTCCAATTAAGTATCATTTCTTAGGAGAGAAATTCGCAGAACAAATTATTAATATGGAATATATTGGCACAAAGGAACAAGTTTTTGATATATTTACAAAACCTCTTCCTAGAGAGGTGTTTGAGTATTCAAACAAAAATTGGTGGTGCTACCTATGCCATACAATCACTAAAGTTCTCCAAGAGGAGAACCAACTTAGGGGGATTTGCAGAAGAAGAAGAAGGTGGTTGGTTGCAGAACATAAAATGAATAGTATAGTAAAAGAGGGAGAATATCCCTTTTCCACTGATGTAAAAGGGTGAGAGTATATAGAAAGGGGGATATTTGCATAAATAAAGACTTGCAGGTAGCAGAGGAGTACCAAAATAACTATTTTTTTCCATGAATGGAAAAGGGGGAGTTTGTTGGAAATTGTGTTTTCAATGATGTCAAAAGATGTCATTGATATCCCAAGTAAGGGGAGACTATAAATGTTTGTACAAATTGATATGAAATATGACTATGCATTGTTAAATTTCTGTAAATGTTTTTTGTTTTCCCTAAAGACAAAGTGATTGTGCAAAAATACAACAGTTTGAATTCCAGCTGCACAAGTCTAAAGAAGAATGGAAACTCTGTGTAAATGAAGGCAAGAGGAATGAAATGACCCTAAAAATGATAGGTCCAAGGATCGAAACAGAACCAGTAACACAAATCTATGGATATACATAGGAAATAAAGAACATCCATGTGTGCTATTGCGTTTCTGCGAGACATTGCACTCAGTCATAAATAGGTCATGACAAGGCTGCAAGGAGGTGTGATAGGTGTAAATGAGGTCTTGGTGGTCTGATTGAAGATTTGAAAAAAATTATATATCCCACATTTGTGAGGAAGAATGACTATAAACAGTTTATAATGAAAACATGAAAGAACATAGTTTAAATGCAAATGAAGAGTCATTGAACCATGCATAAGGAGTTAATTTTTATTGTAGAGAACTGTGAACCTAGAAAAGGTGTAGTCCCGACCATTCGTGTCCAAATATCAATGTTTAAGATAAAAATATTGGGGACCAATACTCAATGGGCTAGCTTAGCCATGTAAACACCATGATAGAAACCTCATTAGCACCATGTGTTTAGTCAAATGAGTACCACATCATAGGGAGTCCATGTCAGTTCTATAACAAGAAGCTTTGTAGATGCCACGTGCAGTGCCATGTGTCAGGACACCTATCGATGCCATTTCATGAAGAAGACAACCACGTGGAATCCATCTCATATGCAACATCAACACAAGAGATATTGAAAAATGACTAAGTATCAAAACATTGTGGAGATAGTAAGCATGCCATAGAATCAAGAGTATGCAAATAAATGAGCATGAACCTGCGGACCTGTGGACTCATGGTGAGATCGTGAAAATAACTAAGTACCAATAATTGGTTGGAAAAATATCTCAAAAAATGACTAAGTACCAAGACATTGTGGAGATAGTGAGCACAACGTAGACTCACGAGTATGTGAAGAAATGGGCGTGAACTTATGGATCCATGGTGAGAGTCCCAAAATATACTAAGTGTAATAGACTCATGGTAGGAGTTCGAAAAATATACTAAGTATCAAGAATCGGTCGGTGAAATATCGAGAATTGGCTAAGTATCAAGAATGACTAAGTACCAAGATATCTTGAAGAAATGACTAAGTACCAAGATGAATTGGTTAGATGGATGAGGTCACAGATATAGAATTGGGAAAATGTTGTAGACCCACGACCCATGGTGAAATATCAAGAATTGGCTAAGTATCAAGAATGACTAAGTACCGAGATATTTTGAAGAAATAACTAGGTACCAAGATAAATTGGTTGGACGAAAGAGGTCGCAGAGATAGACAAGTGAATCGGGAAAAGTCTTATATTTATGGTGAGATGTAAAAAATTGTTAAGTATGAGGAATTGATTAGATGACCTATAGGGTGAGAGATCCGATGGCTCATAATGTCTCGTAGACCCATTGTAAATTCTTATAAAAGTTTCTAAGTATGGGTGCAAAGTGAGTGTGGAAGAACATAAAGGTGCATTTTGGAGGCCAAAAAGGTATGAAAAGATATTCCTTAGACCCGAGGATAAATGCTTGGAAATGTGTCTAATTATAGGTGCAAAATGAGCACGGCGGAACACGAAGGTGCATTCTGGAGGCCACATAGGTATGAAAAGATATGCCTTAGACCCACGGTGAAACCATCAAGATGACATATTTAAGGTTGAGGCTAACCAGAGATATGATACAATGGTCTTTGATAGCTATAGGCTTGAGCTATGTGAGACTTGGATAAATGGTCAAGATCAATTCAAGGTCCAGATCAGACAACTGATAAGCATTGAGGTGGTATTATTTGTTTATGTTGGGTGATGAGTAGATCAATGATTGATATCGGATCAAGGATATCATCCAATGACTACTGTGCATTGTGGTTGCATGGCGTTTTTGGTTGGGAGGTGCAAGGACAAAGGAACTTCTAAAAGTATGTAATATTTTGAACTGTGACAACAAATAAAAAACATCATATTGGTGTAGATAAATGCTTGAATGGAAGATATATTTTTTTATTATTGACAACTTGAAGATATTGATGTTCACAATAAAATTGGTATCTACAGGAAGTGTTGATTTGGTGCTCAACTAAGGGGATTGGTGTTTCATGCAGGGTGGTGCCTGCAAACATTATTGCTAAGTTTTTGCTTAGTCAAGGATATTGGTGTCTCTTGTAGGTTGGTTCCTACAAACATTATTGAGTTGGTGATCAGTCAAGGAGATTGGTGTCTCTTGCAGGTTGGTGCCTACAATATTTTATTAATAAAAATTTTGTAGTTTTCTCCCATTTGGGTTTCCACGTCAAATATTTGTGTACTGTGGATTATATGTTTGTATGTGCATTTCTCATTAACTTCTTATGACTGATAAATTGATAATGATTGTAAGAAAAGGAAAAATATTCCTATATTGATTCACCCCACGTCAATATATGTAAGTGTGCCAACAATAGCCAGGAACATGCCACAAATTTATCCAACTGTCGAGAATAGACATATAGACCACCAAAATTCCATGGTGGAACTAGAAGGTATAATTTCAAAATGACCCATTTAAATTTTAATTGACCCTGGTTCTAACCTTAGCTATAATTATCCCCAAGTTGTTGAAGCATGTTCCTTAAATAGAAGGAAGCATGTGAAATCGTGGTTAGTTCATCTAGACATAGGAACCAAGTAGAAGGTGATAGAGATGATTGAATCCTTCCCATTTTAAATGAATGGAATGCATATTCATGCAACCATGAACCTGCTTCCTTGGGGTCATATGAAATGTTGATAGGCATGTACTGGTTGGCTACCCATAAAGTAAAATTGGATTTTTTTAGTAAAAATTTGGTTTGTTACGATGATGAGGGGAATGAGAGGGTGCTACATGACACCAAGAATCCTATGTCTGAGAAAATATCAACACTTCAACTCAAAAAGTATTGCAGAAAGGGGTGTCCCTTATATTCTATATAAGTGTTAAATTCAACAGAAATCCAGAAGCTGAAAATTGAAGACCACCCGATGTTGCACGAGTTCATGAACATATTTCTAGAGGAGGTACATGGATTACGTCCTAAGAGGGACATTGACTTTTCCATATATCTAATACTAGGAGTGATATTGACATCTAAAGTGCCTTATAGGATGAACACACCATAGTTGGTGGAATTAAAAATGCAATTAAAAGAGATGTTGGATAAAGGGTATATTAAACCAAGTCTGTCCCCATGGGGAGCACTAGTGTTGTTTGAAAGAATAAATATGGTACACTTTGATTATTTATTGACTACATATAGTTAAATAAGATGACAATCAATAATAAATACCCACTTCCTAGAATTGGTGATCTTTTTATCAGCTCATAGGAGATACAATGTTTTATAAAATAGACTTGAGGTATGGATATCATCAAGTCGAAATTAAGTATGAAGATATACATAAGACTATCTTTAGAGAAAGGTATGGGCACTATGAGTTTTTGGTGGTGAATTTTGGGCTTACCAATTCACCAATCACCTTTTTGTGTTTGATGAATAATGTTCTTTGTCAGTATTTGGACAAGTTTGTTCTCATATTCATTGATGACATTTTGATATATTCCAATACCAAGGAAGAACATGAGGAACACCTTATATTGGTGCTACAGGTGTTAAGGGAACACAATATGTATTATAAATAAAACAAGTGTGATACATTCTAGAAGAAGATCCAATATTTGGGTCACATATACCAAACGATGGAGTGACAATAGACCCAAAAAAGATCAATGAAATCATAGATTGGTGTTGGCCCTTGGTTATGGAAGTATGCAAAGAATCAAGGAAGAAAAGGGAGAATGCAAACTTTGCAGAAGACACAATGATTTTTATTGGGTCGAAGTGAACAAAAGAGAAGAAAAGATGGAACAAAGCCTGAGAAAGAAAGCCATTGGACGAGGAGACCAAGGATGACAAATAAGCAAGGAAAAAGGATCATGGACATGTTAGCCACTGGAAAAATCCACCATTGGATGCTTTGGAGCACCACGCCAGAATAAATGAAAGACAGGCTGGCGAAGCCCTGAAAAGATGGGTCAAGTTGACCTAGGGTTTAAGACACCTAGGGTTTTGGTATCTAGGGTTTTGGACACCTAGGTTTCGGCCTAAGGCTGTCGATGAGTTATTGTAATGTATAAATAAATGTCTAAAGGACCTGGGTAGGGTTGGTACTTTAGGTTGGTACGATATTTCTATTGATCTAGTTGTATATTTTATGTGAGTGAGTATTGTATTGAGAGAGAGAAGAATTGAGAGTGAGAGCCTTCTGGTATTATAAGATCTTCAGTTGGGTGCGAAGAGAAACCCTACAACTGGGTGCACAGGGAGGGGAGTGAAAGAGAGGATAAGAGAAGAGATCTGCTAGCCAAGAGTGCAGACAAGAACTGTATGTTTTACCTTAATATATTATAGCACAGTTCTATGGATGTAGCCCTAGAGATAGGGTGAACCACGTACATCTTGTGTAGTGTGTGACTGGTATTTAATCTTTGTCATTGATATATTGTTATTGAATTACGTATTTAGATATGATAAGTAGATGTTCATAATAGATCTAAGCTGATAAGTGCTTTATGAACATTGTGTTGTTCTTGTGTGAGATACTCTTGACATTTTCTTTGGTTGTAGACCTCTCTATCCTGCAACTCCCTCATAAATGCTTCGGGTGAGACTACATCTACTTTTTAGCTGTTGCTGAAATGGCCAGTAGTTAGGTCTTGTTGGTGCACTCTTGGAGCTGAACCTTGGGTCTTCCCCTGTGCCAACAAATGGTTCCGTTGTTGGGACTAGAATCTTCTTGAGGGAATGTCAATATGGTTTCCATCAAAGACAAAGATTCAAAAGTGGATAGAAGATCAAGAAAAGTACTTCATTGAAGCCCATAAAAAGAACCCTAATCTTAGTTCAGAAGATTGGCAGGAGAAATATATCTTTACCGATATACGCAAAATCTTCTTTGGAGGAATCCATTAGGAGCTATATGAGTGGCAAGCTAGATTAGCAGATACCCAGTTTGAGATCTGATCTAGACCTCCTGTGGTTTGGACGTCAGAGCTAATCAAGAAGGTCAAAAGAGTTGATAATGCCGTATCACGAGCAATAGATCAATGGTTTGATAGCACCATTGGAGGGTACATCATAGAGTTCATTGTTGACAGACTAGAATCATACAACCAAGCCGAGAGATATTTATTTAAGGGACCTAGAGGGAAATTTTTGCATTTCCTGAAGCTGAGAATCAAGATGTTATTTCATGAGAAGAACATCTTGAAGACACAATAGATTGGTCAGATCAAGGAAGGCTAATGTTCAAGAATTCAAACAGCGACACAGAAGCTGGACATACACGCAGTGGGAGAGTGTTCTAAGAAGTCCACCATGCAAACTTGTTTAAGTAGAACTACAAGGAGGAGGGTTTCTACAGTGGAGAACAAGAAGAACAGACAGATGAAGAACATTCAAAACTCGCTAGGGAAGAGGAAGGAAAAGTTGAAGAGCTTCATCGAGGAGAAACTAAAACCTCAGAAACTGCGTAGACAATCGAAGTAAGTATTGTTATCCTTCCCATTGATTCAGTATTAAGAAACTAGAGTAATCCTAGTCACCAGAGCATCCATATCACTGCCAATAGTAGTCCACCACATATTCAGTCAGGAACCCTAGGAATATCTATGGAAGATGAGATGAGACTCCCTATATTTAGAGGAGATGGATCTGAAGATCCTGATCAACACTGGTTCCTATGTGAAACCATATAGAATATTAATAATGTCACATATGAAGCTGTCAAAAGAACTTAGTTTAGTACAACTCTCATAGATCGCACACTGAGTTGGTACATGAAACTTGTCCAAGGACTTGCATAGCCTAAGCCATTGAATCAGATCAAGAACACATTGATTGCAGAATTCAAGAAACCTAAGTCAGAATCCCAATGTATCATAGAGATGAAAGAGATCAAGAAGAAGGTGGCTAAACCTGTTTGGGAGTTCGATCAGAGATTCAAGACCTTAACAGGCCAATTGAATTTTCAGATCCCAGACGAACAGAACAAGGAATGGTTCATTGTTTCCCTTCTACCACACATCAGATTTCCCCTGATGCAACAGAAGATTGCTTCACAAGCTGAGGCATTGGATATCACCATGAAGCTAGAATCAACCCCTATGGGAGAATCCATCTCAGGTATGAGACAGATCTTGAGTCAGCTAACTAGTTTGTCTCTGTAGGTCGAAGATATGAATAAAGACAAGGGAAAAGATAAAAGAGAAGACATCTAGTGTGTCATATGCATATCAGAAGGACATGACAAGGAACAATGTCCCCTATTCAATGAATACTTGGCTTATGGAGCTCCAAGCCCTTTGAAGTAAGTCACCTTACCTTGGTGCGAGGTATGTAGAAACAAACATCGCCTTGGTGAGTGCTACTAAATGAAAAAGTATGTTCAAACACCTAAACATTTGTACTACACATTCTGTAAGTCCATAGGACATGATGATATGGATTGTAGGGCTTACGATCTAATGCATGAAAGGTCGAGAGACATATATAATATTCAAGGCAAGGTACAACAAGAAGGAAACACTACGCAGTATAAATCTCCTGGGAGAGGAAACTTCAATCCTCACAGTGGATTCAAAGGAAGAGGACGACGAGGAGGAATGGGTCGAGGCCAAGGACAAATCATCTAATATAAATGCGCACAACCAGGACACCTTGCGAGGGATTGTCAGAACACTTGTACCACTTGCAGCTATTGCAACTTGTTTGACCATCTTATAGAATATTGTCATGTGCTACTAGCTAATATTCAAGAAATACGAGGACCTCAATAGAACCTATAAGTAAAACTGATATATGATGAGCCTCACGGAGAAGACCCTAGATTCATTGTTATAACAAGAGAAGGTGTTGTCATAGGAGATGACAGAATAACCCAAGGGAAGATTACATAAGACTCAGGGATCAGGAAAGCTACAGAGAAGACATAAATGTTTGATGGAAAGAAAGAAAGACAAATGTTTGAGGAAGCCAAAAAAAAATTTAGAGGAGACCAAGGCTCTGCATCAAAGACAAGACCAGAAGTGAGAGAATATGGAATTCCTCTGGCATTTGATCAGTTTTCTTCGCCAAAAGAAGGAAAATAGATAAGCAATCTCATGGAATTTTTATATACTTGTATTAAGTTGGTTCAAGATGAAAGCGNGCCTATCTATTGGTGACATTAGTCCATTTTCATTTGTTTTTATTTTTATTTCCATGCTCATGTTTGTATTTAGTTTTTATTTAATTCTTGTTAATAGCTCTATTGTTTTCTTTCTAACCTTTTACCATACAGCTGTCATGACTTGCAGAGCCCAACTAGGCATGTAAGCACTCACTTTTTGCTCACACTTCGACGAAAAGAGTGCAAACAGTAATTAAAGGGATTATGGGAGATATGAGGATCCCTTTGAATCCAAATGCTAGACCAGTCAAACAAAGACCTTACAGACTAAACCCTAAATATAAGGATAAAGTGAAGATTGAGCTTGACAGAATGTTGGAAGCAAGGATTATAGAACCTGTCGAAGAATCTGAGTGGATAAGCCATGTGGTGGTGCAAGACAAGAAAATAGGAGAGATTAGGATATGTGTAGATCTCAGGAACCTAAATGATGCTTTCTTGCATGACCCCTTCCCTACACCATTCACTGACAAAGTGTTAGATAATGTGGGAGGCCAGGAAGTATATTCTTTTACATATGGATTTTTAGGATACGATTATATCTGAATTACCAAGGAAGATCGCCATAAGACCACATTTGAAACAGAATGGGTATCCTACCAATATACATTGATTCCATCGGATTGAAGAATTCCCCAACCATCTTTTCCAGGGTGGTGGTCGAAGCATTCAAGGAATTTCTGCATAAATTTTTATAAGCATACATTGATGATTGGACTATTTTTAGCTTATTGAAAAATCATATTGAATGTCTAAGGCTAATGTTGGATAAATGCAGGCAGTGTCAAATTGCTTTGAACCTAAAGAAATGTATTTTATTTTCACCATTTGGAGTGCTATTAGGTCATATTGTATGTAAGAAAGGATTGTTGGTAGATCCATCCAAGATTGTCATTATAGTTGATTTTCCACCTCCCACTTCAGTCAAACAACCGCGCACTATGCTGGGACATATTGTCTGTTAAAGGAAGTTCATCAAGGGATATGATCATATTGCAGTTCCCATGGAGAAGATGTTGAATAAGGATTGTCAGTTTAGTTGGATAGAGGAATGCTAGTAGAGCTTCAACACACTGAAATAGAAAATGGTTACTGCACCCATTCTGGTTTTCCTAGATTGGACCAAGGAGTTTCATGTGCATGTCGATGTGTCTTATATTTCTTTAGGAGTTGTGTTACCATAGCTGGGAGAAGGATATATTGACCACCCTTTAGCCTTTTCTAGCAGGAATCTATCCACTGCTTAGATTAATTACACCACCACTGAGAGAGAAGGGTTAGCCATGGTGTATGCATTGCAGAAATTTTCCCACTACTTGTTGGGTGAACACTTTAAAATGTTTATTGATCACTCTGCGCTGAAATACCTATTCAACAAGTTAGTGTTGGGGGGGGTGAATATGCATATGGCTTCTATTGTTTCAAGAATATGATTTTGAGATCATAGTAAAGCCATGGAGAATGAACAAAGGTCCTGACCACTTATCGAGGTTGGAACATGGAGTAGAGCCAACCAGTTTGGAGGATATACTATCAGATGCATAGCTACTAGCAATTAGAAAGATAGATGACCACTTCGAAGAGATAGTCCAGTTCCTATCGATAGGAATGGCACCTAGTGAGTACACAATTCCTCAGAAGAAACAACTAGTAGTGTGCGTTGTAGATTTCTCAGTTATAGCAAGATATCTATACAAGATGGGACCTGATGAGATATTGAGAAGATGTGTTATGGAGGCAGAACGACAACTGATCCTTGCAGAAGCTCATGAAGGCATCACATGAGGACATTATGTAGGGAAATAAACTGTGTAGAAGGTTCTTAGAGCTGACCTTTGGTGGCCTACTTTACACAGAGATGCTAAAGACTATTCCAGAACCTGCGATGTATGCCAGAGGCTTGGGAAACTATCCATAAGAGATGAAATTCCATTAGCACCGCAGCTGACCCTAAAATCATTTTAGAAATGGGCCATTGACTTTGTTGGGCCTATAAATCCACCAAGAAAGTGTAAAGGAGAAAGTTAC
>SNQJ01S0021156.1:79423-91832 GCA_010110895.2 Picea sitchensis | reverse complement strand
GCTTATTGAAAAATCATATTGAATGTCTAAGGCTAATGTTGGATAAATGCAGGCAGTGTCAAATTGCTTTGAACCTAAAGAAATGTATTTTATTTTCACCATTTGGAGTGCTATTAGGTCATATTGTATGTAAGAAAGGATTGCTGGTAGATCCATCCAAGATTGTCATTATAGTTGATTTTCCACCTCCCACTTCAGTCAAACAACTGCGCACTATGCTGGGACATATTGTCTATTAAAGGAAGTTCATCAAGGGATATGATCAGATTGCAGTTCCCATGGAGAATATGTTGAATAAGGATTGTCAGTTTAGTTGGATAGAGGAATGCTAGTAGAGCTTCAACACACTGAAACAGAAAATGGTTACTGCACCCATTCTGGTTTTCCTAGATTGGACCAAGGAGTTTCATGTGCATGTCGATGTGTCTTCTATTTATTTAGGAGTTGTGTTACCATAGCTGGGAGAAGGAGATATTGACCACCCTTTAGCCTTTTCTAGCAGGAATCTATCCACTTCTTAGATTAATTACACCACCACTGAGAGAGAAGGGTTAGCCATGGTGTATGCATTGCAGAAATTTTCCCACTACTTGTTGGGTGAACACTTTAAAATGTTTATTGATCACTCTACGCTGAAATACCTATTCAACAAGTTAGTGTTGGGGGGGTGAATATGCATATGGCTTCTATTGTTTCAAGAATATGATTTTGAGATCATAGTAAAGCCATGGAGAATGAACAAAGGTCCTAACCACTTATCGAGGTTGGAACATGGAGTAGAGCCAACCAGTTTGGAGGATACACTATCAGATGCATAGCTACTAGCCATTAGAAAGATAGATGACCACTTCGAAGAGATAGTCCAGTTCCTATCGACAGGAATGGCACCTAGTGAGTACACAATTCCTCAGAAGAAACAACTAGTAGTGTGCGCTGTAGATTTCTCAGTTATAGAAAGATATCTATACAAGATGGGACCTGATGAGATATTGAGAAGATGTGTTATGGAGGCAGAATGACAACTGATCCTTGCAGAAGCTCATGAAGGCATCACATGAGGACATTATGTAGGGAAAGAAACTATGTAGAAGGTTCTTAGAGCTGACCTTTGGTGGCCTACTTTACACAGAGATGCTAAAGACTATTCCAGAGCCTGCAATGTATGCCAGAGGCTTGGGAAACTATCCATAAGAGATGAAATTCCATTAGCACCGCAGCTGACCCTAAAATCATTTTAGAAATGGGCCATTGACTTTGTTGGGCCTATAAATCCACCAAGAAAGTGTACAGGAGAAAGTTACATAATTAGAACAACAAAATACTTGACTAGATGAGCCAAAGCAAGAGCAGTCAAGGACTGCAGTGCAACTACAGTTGCACGCTTCATATTTGATGAAATCATAACCAAGTTTGGATGCCCAAATATCCTTATGAGTGATCAAGGAACACATTTCATCAATAAGACAGTTGAAGCCTTGACTGAAAAATTTGAAGTCCACCATCAAAAGAGCACACTGTACCATCCACAAGAAAATGGGACAGTTGAAGCATTCAACAGGATTTTGGAAACAAAACTAACCAATATTTGTTGTGTGAATAGAGATGATTGGGATTTGAGAGTACCAGCAGTATTATGGGCCTATAGAACCACTTGCAAGAAACTAACAATGCAGACGCCCTTCAAGTTGGTATATGGTCTTGAAGCTATTGTTCCAATGGAATATCTGGTACCAAGACTAAGAATTGTTACCTTTACAAATATGGATGAAACTGGCGTTGTTCAAGAGAGTTTGGCATAGTTGGTTGAATTGGAAGAAGACAGAGTCATTGCAGGATTCCATCAGCAGGTTCAGAAGGAAAGAGAGAAGGCCTATCATGATAGGCACATCAAGAAGAATGCATTCATACAAGGTGATCTAGTACTGGTATATGAAAAAAAGTTCATAAAACATCCTGGGAAGTTTAGAGAACATTGGCTAGGGCCATATGAGATCACTCATGTTATAGAGGGAGGAACTGCGTAATTGAAGACTCTGAATGGGGAGTGGAAGGATGAATTAGCGAATGGGATCCGGTTGAAGTTGTACTGTGACAACCAACTACCTCACATCTCTCAATGAAAGCATGAAGAAAAGGGTCCAGGTACCAGGTGCAGTTGAAACTGGGTACTAGACACAGAAAAGATAGTTTGCATAAGGAGAAAGAAGAAGAAGGCATGGATCAGAAAGCAGAAGCTGCATTGCGCAGTCAGGAATTGAATTAAAACAAGAAGCTCACATCTGAAGTTCCTCGGGACGAGTCACAGGTGAGTGTTGGGGGCCTATTTGCCCTTGGTTATGGAAGTATGCGAAGAATCAAGGAAGAAAAGGGAGATTGTGAACTTCGTGAAAGACACAGTGACTGTTATTGGGTCGAAGTGAACAAAATAACAGAAAATATGGAGTGAAGGTTGAGAAAGAAATTTGTTGGACGAGGAGATAGGGGATGATAGATAAGAAAGGAAGAATGATTGTGGACATGTCAACAACCGTAAAAATCCACCGTTGGATGCTTTGGAGCACCTTGTGAGAAGAAAATAAAGACAGGCTAGCGAAGCCCTGAAAAGATGGGTCAAGTTGACCTAGGGTTTTAGACACCTAGGGTTTTGGTATCTAGGGTTTTGGACACCTAGGTTTCGGCCTAAGGCTATCAGTGAGCTATTGTAATGTATAAATAAAGGTATAAAGGACTTGGGTAGGGTTGGTACTTTAGGTTGGTACGATATTTCTATTGATCTAGTTGTATTGTTGATATGAGTGAGTATTGTATCGAGAGAGAGAAGGTATAAAGGACATGGGTAGGGTTGGTACTTTGGGTTGGTACGATATTACTATTGATCTAGTTGTATTGTTGATATGAGTGAGTATTGTATCAAGAGAGAGAAGCGCTGAGAGTGAGAGACTTATGGTATTGTAAGATCTTCATTTGGGTGCGAAGATCAACCTTCCAGTTGGGTGCGTAGGGAGGGGAGTGAAAGAGAGGAGAAGAGAAGAGATATATTATCCAAGAGCACAAACAAGAAATGTATGCTTTACCTTAATATATTATAGCATAGTTATGTGGACGTAGCCATAGAGAGAGGGTGAACCACATACATCTTGTGTTGTGTGTGACTGGTATTTTATCTCTATCATTGACATACTGTGATTGCATTACTGCTTTAGATATGATAAGTAGATGTGAAGAATAGATCTAAGTTGATAAGTGATATATGAACATTGTTTTGTTCTTGTGTGAGATCCTCTTGACATTTCCTTTGGTTGTAGACTTCTCTGTCTTGCAACCCCCTCATAACTTCTTCGGGTGAGACTGCATCTGCTTCGCAGGTGTTTCTGAAAGGGCCAGTAGTTAGGGCTTGTTGGTGCACTCTTGGATCTGAACCCTAGGTCTGCCCCTGTGCCAACAATTGGCCAGGCTCTATAAGTGTATCTAAGGTAAGGTCATTTATGGGGTTATATGAATATTACAGGAGGTTTATTAAGGGGTTCTCCAAGATTTGTGACCCCATCACTTCCCTATAGAGAAAATGAGTGAATTTTGTGTGGTCAACAGAATCTGAGATCAACTTTCAACAACTAAAGCATCTCTTGACTAATGTCCCTGTCCTAAAAAATTTAGACCTGAGAAGGATTTATAAATTTGTACGGATTCTTTCAAGGAAATAATTAGTGGATTCCTCATGCGATAAGGATAGGTGGTCTATTATGAATTAAGAAAGCTAAATGAACATGTGAATCACTATGTTACTGATGACTTAGAGCTTGTAGCCATTATACATGCTTTGAAGATGTGAAAGCATTACCTGCTTGGGAGAAGCTTTTTCTTAATGACAGATTACTATGGGATGAAATATTTATTTGAATAACCATGCTTAAATGCAATACATTCTAGGTGGATTGTACTTAATAACTAGATTTGTTTTGAAACTAGAAACATTAAATGCAAAGAAAATTGATTGGAGGATGCACTCAACCGAAGTTTGCAAACGGTATACTTAGAAACAACAAGCACACATGAGTATGATATAAATAAAAGAATCATATTTATATTATAGGATGAGAAACTCTTTAATATAATAAAAGGATTCTTGCAACAAGATCCCAATGGGAAGAAGTATGAGGGATTCTAGCTCATAGAGGATGGGTTGCTGATGTACAATAACAAGATGTACATACTCAATTCAAAAAAGATGAAAAAAGTCATAATGGATGAGTTTAATAGGAAACCTTATGTGGATCATCTTGATTATCAAAAGATAATACAACATAAAGAAAATTTTATTTCTATCCTGGAATGAAAAGGAATGTTGCAAAATATATTGTTAGGTGTTTGGAATGCCAACAAGTCAAGGTTGAGAATAAACATCTAGCAGGATTGTTGCAACCAGTGCAGATTCTAGAATGGAAATGGGATATTATCTCCATGGAATTCACCATAGGACTACCAAGAACATCCAAGCATCATGATGAAATTATGGTGGTGGTGGATAAGCCGAGTAAGAAAACTCATTTTATTCCATTTAAATCCAATTATAAATCCATAAATGTTGTTGATATTTTTATAAAGGAAATATTTAGATTGCATGGCATGCCCAAGACAATAATTTCATATCAAGATGCTAAGTTCATATCAAATTTTTGGAAAATTCTATTTGCACACTTTGGAACACAATTATCCTTCAACACTAGTTACCATCCTCAAATAGATGGGAAAAATGAGAGGGTAAACATAGTGCTACAAGATATGTTGAGGATGCATGTTATCCACCAACCCAAGAAGTGGGAAGTTTATTTTCCCTTGGTAGAAGTTTCCTACAACAATGGCTATCTGGAGTCTTTAAAAATGATCCCCTTTGAGGCTCTATATGGCAGAAAATGTAGAATTCCAATCAGTTGGGATAATATGGTAGACACGATTACACTTGGACCTAATATGTTGAAGGATATGAAACATGAAGTAGTTAGAATTAAGAAGAATTTGAAAGTGGCCCAAGAAAGGCATAATAAATATGATGACATAAGAATGAATCATAAAGATTTCAAGGTGAGGGATCATGTGTATATCAGAATTAAGTGTAAGAGAATATCCATAAGAATGGGAACTTGTGCCAAGTTGGCACCCTGCTATTATGGACAATTTGAGGTCCTAGAAAGAGTGGGATCGGTGGAATACCGACTTTCTCTACCTCTAACTATCAAATCCCATAACCTGTTCCATGTATCCTTGCTTAAGAAATATATTCATGATTCTAATCATGTTATTGACTGGACTATGATACAGGTGGAACCAAAAGGAGAGGTCCAGCCCAAGCCTCAATGCATCCTAGACATGAGAGAGACACTACTTCGAAATTGATCCATCGTGTAGGTCAAGGTGCAATGGAACCACTTTGGATAACATGAGGTCGCCTAGGAATTAGAGGATACCATGAAAAATGAATACTCATTTTTGTTTCCTACAAAAAATTATTTATACCGTGGAAAAACAGTGAGGATGATGTTTCTCTTAAGGGGGAGGGGAATATAACACCCTGTTTTCACCCAGTCTCTAATAATGATTAATATTTAAATACTTTGGATGAAAAACAATGTAATTATGTTTTATGTTTAATGATAATTGCCAACAATTTGGATGAAGGGGAATCCCTAAAGTACTAGCCATGATACCACGAGTTGGAACTGGTGAGGGGGAATTGGGAATTACTTGTTTTCCCAAAAGAGTTTAACCTTCACTTGAGAAAATATCGATGACCAAAATCTGTTTTAAGTATCTCATCTTCCTTTGCACATAAGAAAACAATTAATGAGATGAGACATGGTGGTTAGTGTTGACGATTAAAATTGTCAACCAAGTTTTGCCTGCAAAGTGTTGCTAAATCCTATTATTATAAAAAACTAAATAATACTAGTAGGTGGGACCATGTTGAACTATTGGAGATCAGATTTTGTCATTTTTGATGTTGTGATAATGTGCAACAGGGATTACATGGTTGATGAGATATTGTTTTTATTGGTTATGAGTTGAGGTTATGAAGTGTTGATTATTTATGTTACTACAACCAATGATATTCATTAATATCATTGCTATTTGTTCTTATCGCACCTGCACAATAAACATGTTAGTGAAATTACATGAAGGACAGTTTTGAGAAAGGCAAGAGTACTATAACAAACACAAAGAGAAAGGATCTAACTCTGCAATTTTTCTATTCTACATGCGAACAATTGGAAAGAAATGAGAAACAATTGCAAAGGGGAAGAATTTAAAGCTATCCTATTCATTATACTACATGCATGAAAGACTTAACAATTATTGTTAAATCCTAGCTAACAAGTAAATGGTTATGCAATTGTGATTAAATTGTATGTTTAATACACATATGGTATGAAATATTGGTGGGGAATTTGGAAAGGTGATAGTGCTAATGGTTATGTGAATGGTTGAATTATATGGGACTTTAATTATGTCATGGCATAAGGCGCACTATTGGGTTTTAATATGGTGATGGTTTCGATACATGGTTTGATTAATGGTTAATGAAGAATGTGTTGGCATGTACTGATGAGTTAATGCATTGTGGGTGGAGGCGACGTGCATTTATTGCACCTCACCTTTACTCCTCCTATTAGCTGCCACCCTAGTCGGGCTATTTTTCGATCTTGTTGTTGTGGTTATGCTCCAAATTTTTAGCATGAAGAACCACTCGACCAAATCTCATTTCAAGGGATTCGATTACAGTTAAGTCTTTTTTTGGCCATTCGTGATTCTTCTCTAGTTATGAAATGATTACTGGCTCATGTGTATGGGTTTTTGTTTTCCTAAGTGTTGCAACTGTGTGAAATTTTGTTCTTGAATGAAGAGTGGATGGTTCTTCCTATAAAAATATTGAATTCATGGAAGTGATTGGTCATCCTAGGTGGTAGCTCTCTTTTATCCTTGTTGTTTTTCTTGGAGGGGTTTTGTTTTGTCCTAAGGGGATGGCTATCTGCACACATTTGTCACTAAACCCAGTCTTCAGATTTTATGGGGTTAGGAGTTGGAGGTCTCTAGCGGCACTGTGTTTCATTCACTTGGGCATTGGTTGTTTCCACCACTAAGGGTCACGAAGTGAGTGTTCTGTTCTTAAATCAACCCTGTCTTCACCTCAATACTATGGTAGTTTAAATAAAGAACATGAGGGTTATACCCTGCATGCATTAAATAAAATTGCCAGGCTGAATGGGAGACTCACCTATTGTTATGGCCCCCTTGCCATGGATTGTTACCTGTCCACGAATGAATCATGGCTCTCTTTGTATGCACACCCCTTTCCTCGAAGGTTCCACCATTATGAGGAGTTGGCTCTGCTCCACTGGTGTTGTCTACATAGGTGACCCTTAACTCTCTAGTCTGGATTTTTATAGAGGATATTATCTTTCCTGTCAAGCTGCTATGGGTTATTGTGGATCAAATGTATGGTTGATTACTTTGAATAAAAACT
This sequence comes from Picea sitchensis, assembly GCA_010110895.2. Classification (NCBI taxonomy): domain Eukaryota; kingdom Viridiplantae; phylum Streptophyta; class Pinopsida; order Pinales; family Pinaceae; genus Picea; species Picea sitchensis. The sequence goes on along the minus strand of SNQJ01S0021156.1, from coordinate 84,313 downwards.
CACCCAGTTGGTCGTATGGAAGTCTCGTTGGTTTGGCATTTAGTTACTACTGCTGTGATAATAAGGATAAACCTTTCATTTCCAATTGCATTTTCAAAGTACACAGTCACTCTCCTTATGTTAAAAACTCAGTATTGCTAATGGAGAAGGCCTCTGCCCCGATTCGATTTGATGCATGGGTATGCATAGTTTCCACAACTTGTTAGGTTGATTGATTTTTTACAATAGTGGAAAATGTTTTGGTTGATACATAGTCACTGGTATTTGCACTAATGATTATTTGGATGATAGCTAGAATTAGTTACAAATGCTTGGTGTTTCTCACACATGTCATGTTGTGTGTATGGTGTTTTTGCAAAATGAAATAATGGGTGTGGTAACTATGGTTTTATTTAGGGATGAATGATTATTGAACTGGATGACTGTAGAGAATATATCCACTACATCTTTATGCTTCTTTGATTGTATAATCCTGAGTTTGCACAACATATTCGATCATGGTGTGACTAAATCGAAGCAATGTTATATTAAATCGATGGCTCAACACGAGATGTTGATTTATTACCATGACAGTGTGTTTGTTTTTGTTAAAGTGGAAATGTTGCATCATGGTGTTTTGGTGGCTGCACACTGTGTGTAGTATGGATAGCTTGGTTTTGACACTCAAGGATACCCACAGAGTTTTAAACATGTTTATTTATCACAATCGATCACTTGTTAAAGAATGCATGTTGTTGATGATAGTCATGTTGGATGGATGGCCTAGCTTTTTATAGTCACATTATATTGGGCTCGCACAATGATGGAGTTACACTCGCATGATCGAATTGCACCGTGCATAGCTTATGTCTAAATGGTGAATGTGGGTTGTATGTTTAATTGTCAATTTGGGTGTTGCAATTTGGTCTTCATTATTTTGGTTACTTCCTACATATGTTTAACGAATATCATTTCATTTAAATAATGGGCCTGACTACAGTAATAGTGACTTCATTGTTAATTGAAAAAATGACTTTTGAGTATTATTGTGGATTGAAATGCATGGGAAGTGGTTGATTTTGATGGTTAATAGAGTGGAATGGCTACTATTTGGAAATTATTATAAGATGCAAATAAGGGAACAAAATCTTTTTTACAGATTGTGTGGGATGCCTACTGTCTTGTGATGGAACTGTGTTGGATATTTGATTATGAACAGTGAACTAGTTAAATGCACATTAATTATTATTTGGTCAAGTGATTGATGGTTGATGCATCTCCTTTCGCAGAATTTTTTATGGACCACTAATTAATTTCATGAATAGTAATCATTTTTATTCCCTTCCATTATTTCATGTTCCACTAATTACAAACCCCGTCACCTCCCATATTCATTTTTTCACTTCCTGTTCTGAGATTGATTACAGTCAAGAATTTTTTTGTGTTAAAGTAGATGAAAGTGGCAGTGTCTTGTGTGGATTGCAATGAGGTTTTATTTGTTTTCTTTACAGTTGATTCTTGTTGTCATTGAGCAGTAACCATGTTATTTTCCCCTCAAGATATCATGTTTCACTCAATACAAACCCCGCGCATCTCCCAGAACCCTTTTCACCCCCTACTCATTGATAAACAGTAAACCAATTTGTATGGATTGGATTGCATGAGTCTGATACATTGTTGAGCCAAATCTATTTCATATTTTTTAAGATTTGTCATGTATGGTTATTTAAATTACTATTGTCTAATTGATCACGCATGCAGGATGAGTTTTTTCAGTCGAGGTAGCCATGGTCGAGGAAACAAAGGTAGAGGTAATTGGAACCGAGGCCTAAGAAGGCCTAGGTTCTCCATACATTTTGACGTTGATTCACAAGAGCTTGGAAAATTGTTTCATGCCATATTCTTCAATTAGATTGTGAAGGGAATAGTCCAACCTAGGCCTAAAAGTCCTCCTTTCCAAGCCCCGCAAACACTTGGTATCCATGTACCTCCTCATGTCTCATTACAACCCAAGGTCCCTGAAAATGATGGATGGCAGGAGATTGTTCACCCTACAGTCTCCCAACATTGTGGCTTGCCCAACTTATCTTTGCCTCCTCCTCTGACGGTTAACCCCATTGCCCAAGATTCCCCTGATCACTCACCAGTGAAATCCTCCCATGCTAGCAAGAGATTGAAAATTGAGGCCCACTATGCCCTTGATAAAGGAAAAGCCATTGTTGCCCCCTCCTCACCCTCCAATGGATTTGAAAAATCTATGTCTTCCCGGATGCATTTGAGGGACGACTGTTCCCACGTGATCAGTGAAATTAGACCTAAAGGATCTGCACAACTAAAGGCAAATTCAGGAAAATCAAGAGGTGATAGCACAATCAAGGAAGGGTTGCATCACAGGCTGGGAAATATGGTTTTTGTTTTTTTATTATATCTATTGTTTTATGATAGTTGACTTTAGGGATATTTGGACAACATGTTTATTTTGGATATATGAGTATTATTTTTGAAATAATTTCAAATTTCATGAGTTTTGTTACACATCAAAATTACTCACTTCAATGATGACCTATTGTCGTCATTTCAAGTGTCACAAGTGTCACAAGAGTTTCCAATTACTGTTACAAGAAAATCCCCTTGCGGACAAGTGGATTTCCTCTTCGATACTAGACCCCTATAACCAAGACAGAAAGGTGCTAATGTGGACACTGACATTCCTTAAAAAATCCCAACACTCCCCCAACCTTATTTTCATCCACCTGTATCCTTTTTCTCCATCTAGTAAACAAATTGGTGACAACCTCAAAGTCGGTGAATGAATTGAAGCTTGGGGGAGCGTTGGGATTTGTTTAAGGAATGTTAGTGTCCACATCCTATATGCAGTCAGTATCACCCATGCCACGGGTCAATTATGTGGTTTTATCTCCCATGCCTTCATCTTTCAATGAAGATGACTTAGATCTGGTAGTTGACTTGGTGATCTCCTCGGTAGGGATATTGGAGCCTGATATCCTTACCCTTATCATGGCCCTTGACATGTGTTCCTTCCAGAGCATTGTTCTTCCATACAGTGAATATCTCTTGGAATCCATGACCGAGTTTTTTCCCTTGACATGATGTCTGTTGTTCCTGATTTTATACTTTAAGGATCTAAAGTATACCATCAAGGCATCCGAAAAATAAAGAGAAATTAGGAGTAAGAATCAATTTCGAAGGGTAAATCAGAGTTGGTTTCTCAACTGTCTCTGTCTAGATTCCCATTGTTCTTGGATGTTGATTTCTCTCTCAATAACTGCCCATGAATGTTCTAATTCGACTCGGGTAGTTGTTGTTTGCAGGATAGTATTAAATAAGTTCAAAGCAATGCTAGTTTGATCCTGTAGGTCAGGTTCAATGTTAGGTTGTCTATTACTTGGGACAGTCACGAGGAGTAAAATTTTATTAAATTATAAAAACGTTTTAAGATTTGTTGCTTCAGTTTTGTGGGATGAAATAACAAAGGAATTTTAGAACTCAAAATAATAACATAATAACAGTAAAGGTTGTTTCCTGTACTTGAAGTAATTCGAGAATATTAAAATAAAAACAAAGTAACGCTGTTGAAAAATATGAAGCTTTAATCGTGAAAGAATCTCATATCATAACAGAAGAAGGGGAGAAAAGAAAAAATTGTAATGAAGTATAAGATATAACCATCCAACTGACCTGCAGGTCTCGAAACTGCTGATAGCAATCACAGAGGAAAAACTATAAATTATTAGATAATCAAATAAATTCAAACTACAATAGAATTTTGAATTAAACTATAGCTAATGATTCATTAGAAAGACGTGGAATGAAATATGTTGAAAGATATTGAAAACAGAGTGAAGGAACACATAGCTTCAAGGTGACAGAATTCAGAATCTCTTTTGCATTATCTATATCATTGTAAATCGGAAAACTTCTAATACAATCGGCTCCCAAAAAACCAAAAGCCTTTTCTCATTCTTGTGAAATTATATCTATACATGATCACCAAACCTTTTTCCCGTTGGTGATTAACTAACTTTCGAATACTACGGTTACATGAATGAGCAATGTTGAACCATTTACATTTCTATTTTAACTACTTTATTATTTCAATGATGAAAATATTCAAAGCAGTGTTTCATGTCTGTGTTGATGAAATTCCTTCTTCTGTTTTAAGACAGCGAATACATTTTCCCAGAAATTGCACCAAAACTATGGGAGCTTCTGGAATATCTTTCGCCTCAAATAGGAAGAACTTTCTCTGTAGTTTAGGCAGTCTGTCTTCTATTATTTTTCTCGTGAACTTAATAGTTTGTAACTTTAAGTTCGACATCACTATCCAATTGTCGATTTGAGTGACATTGATTACCTTTATTTGTGGGATCTCCACCTGAATTTCTTCCAGATCCTCCTTGAATCTTAACTGATGATTAACAATGTTAATTTCTCCTAACAACCCTGGACAATTGTTTCTTCCAATGTTTAATGAGGCTTTCTCTAAAAGGTCAAAATTCCTTGACAATCGTCATTTACCTCTCTGGTTATTTTATTATTTTCTACAAGGTTTACCTCCCATACCTTGAGTATTATATCACCTTTAATCTTCTCTAAAACAGATAGCTTTTGAGTCTCTTCGACCTCCTCTTTTGTTGAAAGAGAAACTGCTTTTTGAAAAGTTGTTCTGGCTGCTTTCACTTCTCTCTCTTTTAGGAGAATTCTCTCCAAGGATTTACTTGTTTCCTGAAAGTAATTCTGAATAAATTTCATCCTAAAAAACACTCCCTGTTGCTCTTTTTCTATCTTTGTATGTATTTCCAACACCTGGGCTTGGAAGATTTCAAGCTCTACCACTTGATTTTGAATGGAATTAATCTTATTTTGTAATTGTTTATTCATTTCTTCTTG
>SNQJ01S0021156.1:46054-61084 GCA_010110895.2 Picea sitchensis | reverse complement strand
TATAATGATCTTGTGTTTTTTTATCATCATGTCTCCTCTTGGATGCATTTCCTGTTTCAGGATAACCTTCCTCTTTTTACTGAAAAAGTAATATGAGGAAGGAATCTCGTCCCTAGAAATATGCTCAATATCACCTACATATAGAGCTCTCTCTTGGGGGTTTCCATAGGTAGACTGCAATGGAGTCAAAGAAGTAATGTGACTTCCAAGTTTCGTCGATGTTGTTCCTCCTACTTTTTTGGGAAAACCCTCAGGGATTTTAGGGGTTGTTTCCAACTCCTTTCCTTTCTCTGCCTCTGATTTTTCTGTCTGAGGAACTTCTGTTTCTTGTGAAGGCATTTCAATCTCCTTCATTTTCCCCTTTGTATTTGCTTTATCCTGTGCATCTGTTTCAAAACCCGGGGGAGGCCCTTCCTGCTCTGGAGGAGGGGTTATGGATTCGCCTTGCAAAACCTTTGGCAAACAACTTCGCCTGTGACTTTGGAAGGACATGAAACCAGTCTGTAAGTCGAGTGATAAGGCCCGTACCCTGTTCAATACCTCCTCATAGGTTTTAACCTCTTTGAATATATCATCATAAACAAATTTTTCATGTTCATAAGCTTTCATATTGTAGTGAATCAAATGCTTGTTTACTAATTGATAAGGGTCATGCTTTCTATGTTCAATATCTACCAGTTTAACTTCTTCTAGTGCTTTGAATTCCACTTTAGACTGGCCTAGGTTTAGCAATGAAAATTTCTCGATATGTACAGGGAAGATTGTCCGGGACTTCTTTTGAGCTGCCTTTATCTCTATTCCAATACCACCTTTCACTATCTGGTGTGCTACCTCCCTCAATACTAGTCTGTCCGAGAGGAATTTTGGAAGCGCATGAGGGGGGATTGAGCACCCATAAACCCTAATGTAAGAGAAGTTTTCATCAATGAACCAGTCGACTATTTCTTTGAGGTTTTCTGAGACTGGCTCAGAAATGTGAGGGGGTTCATAGCCATGAAACATTTTATGCATTGGAATTACTATGAAATGAAAAATTTCGTCAAACACATTCTTAGCATTTTCTTCCCATAGCATAGAGTGATACTCATGAATGGGTTTGGGGAATATTATGTTCCAACTCCAATTCATCAAAGGAAATGGAGTCATAAAGCAGATTGCGTCCATAATGTACACCGACATGTAAAAGGCCACTGGCTGACCTTTAGATCTTGGAACTCTGTAATTTGAAACTTCCTGGGCTAGGTTATCAGACAAAATATTGCTCCAGTTAAAAGTGTATCCTTCTGATGCTTCTTCTAAAAAGGGCACCCATTCTATCGAAAAATGGCAGGGATTCTTTTTCCCAAAAAGTCTACACAACATAATGGCTACATAGACCATGTACTTGTTCAAAGATGCTATGGCATAAACCCCATGGGTATCGACCCTAAATTTCGATGGACATATCCACCATTCTCTGATTAAATTAGGATAAGTTCGGTCTGCCTCAATACACTCCTTCCTTTGAAGTTCAGCTAAAAATTCGACATTATAAATGTGCTTAGGATTTGGTGAGAGTTTGTACATTACTTGTATATTCTCTGGCCTGAACGAGCCGACAACGACCCCTTGATCGTTTAAAATTCTTCTTGTTGGGATATCGACCTTCTCCAAGGCCCAATTGATCATGTCGTTGTATGCCATGAGCCGAGGGCATGCTGCGATCTTATGAAGCTCCGATTCTGCTATATCCCAAAAGTGATTCTCGAAATCAACAAGATAATTTTTGCTTTCGTAATCCAGGAATTCATAGATTTTCATCCAGGATTTAATTGAGTCGATGGCATCCGGCGTAGTGTCGTATATGATATCTCCTTCTGGGTTACGCATCTCCTCCGTATCTTCACTCTTCTTCGGTGCTTTCTTTGGCACCATAGATTTATGTTAGAAGGAAAACCTGTCATAGAAAAGAAGTGTATGAGCTTGGCCAAATGGGAATTACCTTTGAAGGATAGAACAAGCATAGGTTTTGGAATGCAGATTTTGAATTTGCCTTAAACTCATTTTATGACAAAAACACTAACGCAGTTGACCTGTAATCAATTACATTTAATGAATTGTTTTTTTTGAGATACGCACAACATTTATCAGTTACCTGTTTATTAATAAGGTCGTATTTTGGCAATCCCAGATTCAAAATTTGAAAGATTTCATTCAATAGTACCGAAAATAAGAAAAGACCTAAGAAGTTTAATTACTGTTAATCATGCTTCTAAAACAAAGTTAATTCAATATAAACACAGATTATGAGTCAAGACTTCACGTTTCGAGATTTCGGGGATCATGTTGACAAGAGGTATGTTATCGCTGAACCTCGATTCCCGAAAGTGCAAAATCACCATAAGATTAAGATAATCCTTAACTTTCGTATCAGTGAATTAATTAATCAGGATTTAAAATTAACGTCCATTCTTTCGGGGTTTCGGGGATCGTGGATTCATGAGGTATGTTATCGCTGAACCTCGATTCCTGAAAGTGAGAAATCATGATAAGATTAAGATAATCCTTAATTTCCATATTAGTGAATAAATTAATCAGGATTAAAGACTACTTCCAAAACAAGGTTAATTCAGTTTAAACATAGATTATGAGTTGGGACTTCGCGTTTCGAGATTTCGGGGATCATGTTGACAAGAGGTATGTTATTGTTGAACCCTGTATCCCAAAGTTGAGATACGATTAACGTAATCTCTAATAATTAGTAACTTCCATATTTCGAGAAATCGGGAATCAGGATTCCATGATTGGATATGTATTAAAACATATGTTCTCAGTAAACCCTGAATCCCGAATTTTTTTTTAAAGGTTAGTCTTAACTCCTTTAGGTTTTAATCTTTTCGTGATTTAAAAAATAACTTTACAGAAAGCGTGTCAGGACTTTATAACATTTTTGGTTTTTTTCCTTTAATTATTTAAAGAATAAAGCTTTTCGGGATTTTGGTATCGGCTTTTTGGAAATAATAGTGAGGGTTATGCTTTATGAAAAGATGAAACCCAAAAAAGGAAAAATTTAGCCTTAGAAATGAAAACTTAAAAAATTTGTTTCAACATAGGCTCCAATTGGGGACCTCGTCTCCTTGTGGGACGAGGAGAACGAGTAGACTTAGTGCCTTTATTGGGTAAATGGAGTCAAAGGATTCTTCTTGCAGAACTTTCTTAGGAAGGGGATACAGAGGGAAAAAGAGATTTCGTCTTTACTTTTGAAATTTTTTTCAAAACTCCCAATGTTGTAAACTCAGTTGCAGCTCCATTCATGATCTTCTCTTTCTCGCTATTGAATTTAAGTCTTCTTTAAGGTGATCAAAACAATCCTAGGAATCCAACAGATCTTGCAGATTTTAGATTGCATCAAATGAAGTAAATTTCATGTTTTTAATTGGGGAGCCCTGTCTAGACATGGGATGTAGATCCGGTTTCGAAAAGGCTGGTAACCAAAGTAGAGTGAAATTTACGTATGAAAGCCTTACAGATACCTCAGATATTGCTTCACTGCTAGTGAGTCTTTTCAATACCCCGGTGAAGTTATCTATCCCTTTTTACTGAATTTACTTTCACCGCTTCGAATCATAATTATGCATTTAAATGTTGAGACGAGGGCAATCATTTAAATGAATTTCCTTTCATCGTCTTCTTGTACTAGATGGGGGAAATCAAATATGAATTTCCTTTCACCATATGTCTTATATTTTACTTTTTGAGCACTAAGTGGGGGCAATCAGTGGTAGTAAGTATACCAGGGATGGTATCTATGTAAAATTTGCAGTGGAGGTTTGTCAACTTTCTTTGATTACCCTGGACCAACCTTTTATTAACTTTCAAAGAACCTTAGCCTGTAGGGAAAAAGGGAAAGATTAATTCCAGGGGTCTTCTTTTGAGCAAGCCTAAATCCTTAGAAAATTTTTAAGAAACCTAAGAGAGTCAGGATCAACCTACGCATAACTTTGTTTATTCAGAGAGAGGAGTTATGAGGATTGTTTTACCTTTTAAGATCTGTTTTTCAGCTTCCAAAACTAAGACGCAATATCTTCTCCCTCTGTGGGAAACCTAGAAAGATGTTTGGTCTTTTAAGAAGGAAAAACTGAGGGTAGAAAGGGGGGACGGAGAAAGACCTGGAAATCGAAAAACAGGGGTCATGGATTAAACCCAACTCTTGGAACTCTTTCTCGGAGATGCTTTTCTCTCTTTCTTTATTTTAATTACCTCTTATCTTTATCTAGGTGAAACTATTAGGGCCTAGAGTAAGAAATCGTTCTTTTAGTGACATATCACACTTACGAGGCAATCACCGCACTTTTAAAAACCTTTGTTTGAAAAATAGACTTCTTTGGAATTCATACCTTCGCCTTACCATTTTTGTTCTCTATTGAAATAATGGAAAATCTTTTCTATCACCTATTTTCGGAGAATTTATCTTCCAATATATAGCCCTCTATTTGCTCCTTTCGACTGTTTGGGCTGCAAGCCAAGATCCTGTAAGGGAACAATACAAAGAGTATCAGGGCTTTAAAAGAATTGAATGTATTGAAAATTTGTATTCCTACTTCTAGAAAAAACATTGACCTATTTTATTTTTTAACGAAAGTAAACTTACCAAAGAGAATTATTAAAAAGAAAAAAGAAAACACAAACCGGTATATACAGTGGGAAATTTGGAAATCGATTATTCCATATAGTGTTTTAAATAACGCCCGTTGACAGGGGCGTTGAGCATTTTACCATCCAAATTCTCTAACAAAAATGAATTTGTTCCTTCATAAGCTATTACCTTGAACAGACCGTACCAGATGTGATCTAATTTACCATGTTTTGTCGAGTCCTCCTTCCTAGCATCCCATTTTAAAACCAAATCTCCGGGGAGAAAATATTTGTCTTTGGCCTTACGATCGAATAGCGCTTTCATGTTGTCCTGGTATTTCTGCAACCTTTCGTCCACTTCGACCTTGTGCTGTTGGACTTCAATCAGCTGATTTATCCTTCTTGTGACATGATTTGGTTCTTCCTTCTCATCTTGCCAAAGTTTCATCAGGGGAAGCGCTAGATTTATAGGTAAGATTACATTGATCCCGTACACCATTTGGAAAGGAGAAGTGTTGATAGACTTTTTCATGCCTATCTGATTTGCCCACAGAGCATATTTCAAATGCACATGCCAAGATTTCTTGTTTTCACTCAACACGTTTTTAATTATATTGATTAGGCTCTTGTTTGAAGAATCATCCAGACCATTCCCCTGAGGGTAGTATGCCATGGAATGTCCAAGCACAATATTATATTTTTGGCAAAAACTAACCATAGCCATAGATTTAAAAGCCTGTGCGTTATCTGTGACTATCATTCGGGGGCAGCCAAATCTAGACAAAATTTTCTCTTCTAAGAAACCTATTACCACCGAGTCTATAGCTCTTCTAGTTGGAATGGATTCCACCCATTTGGTGAAGTAATCTGTAGAAGTCATGATCCATCTATGTTGAGAGCTAGAATGAGGATTAATTTTGCCTATGAAATCTAATCCCCATTGTTGAAAAGGAGCTTCCATTTTGACTGGAACAAATGGCATTGCTGGGAGTTTATGCTTGCCTGCGAAAATTTGGCAAGGGTTGCAAGCTCAAACCTTTGCGTTGACGTATGAGAAAAGTTTGGACCAATAATATCCTTCCCTTAGGATCTTATAAGCCGTTTCCCTCCAGGCATGATTTCCTCCACACACTCCTTCGTGAAATTGGCTTATGACCTTCTCTATTTCTGATTCAACCAAACAAACCAATAGGAAGCCAAGTGGGTCCTTCCAATATAATTGTCTTTCGGATATATAGTACTTGACCGTATGCAGCTTCAATGTTTTGGCTTTAGATGGGGGTAAATCACTCGGGCACTTCAAAGTCAATAGGTAGGACACTATGTCTTTGTACCAATTTGATGAAGAAAACTTCTCTTCGATTCTGATTTCAGTTATTTGTTCATCAAGTTCATTCATGTCCACACACTCTTCACCTCCCTGTAAGCCATTTATTCTGAGAGCTCTAAAATTTGATTCAACTAAGAGTTTAGCTAAACCTTGCCCCTTTACTAGTCTCGTTTGTTTTATCTCCAAGTCTAATTCTTGAATATTGGCAAGCCACCATCCTCTTTTGCCATCACTATCGGACTGAACTAAAATATCTTTTATGGAGCTAGTGGGTACATACGCAATTACCTTAGAATGAAACACATAGGTTCTGAAAGCCTTTAACACCTTCACCATAGCATATGCTTGTTTTTCCATTATATTATATCTAAGTTCAACGTCTCTAAGAATTTTACTAAAAAGGCTATCGGTTGCTTGAAACCTTCTTCATTTTTCTAGAGGAGAACTGTGGCGAGTGTGTGTTCGGAGGCGAATGAGAAAATAAGAAAATACTTTAGATAATCAGGGCTTGCTAGTACGGGTGCCTCGCTTATAACCTTATTGATGCATGCAAATGTTGCTTTGGCTTCTGCTTTCCATTTCACTTCGTTTCTTTTCTTTAGTATATCTGTGATCAATTTCACGATTTCAACAAAGTTTGGAATAAATCTCCTCAAAAAAATTATTTTTCCTAAGAATGGTTGAATCTCTTTTACATTCCTAGGGATATTTATTGTGTCTATAGCTTCAACTCTTTTAGGGTCAATTCTAATTCCATCTCGAGACATAATATGGCCCAAGAGTTTACCTTCCTGCATAGCAAAGTGAGACCTTTTGGGGTTTAAAGACAAACCAAACCTGCAACATTTCTCAAATGTCTTTTTGAGATGTATCGAATGATCTTCATCAGATTTAGAAAAAATGGTTAGATCATCAAGATAGATAACCACAAATTTGTCTCTTTCTCCAATGAAAGTGATATCCATAGCATGTTGAAAAGTAGCACCTGCATTCATTAAACCAAAACGAATCTTGTCATACATAAATGTACCCCAAGGGGTGGTGAAGGCTGTTTTTTCTTTATCGTGTTCACTGACAGCAATTTGATTGTACCCGGAAAACCCATCGATCATCGACATCCTATTTGCCCCAACTACTTTTTCTAAAATGTGATCCATTTTGGGTAGGGGGTAATTATCTTTGAGGGATGACTTATTTAGATTTCTGAAATTGACACACAGTCTAATTTCCCCATTTTTCTTTCTAACCGAGACCAGGTTTTCTACCCAATCGAAGTATCTCATTGGTACAATTATTTTTTGCATCCAGGAGCTTTTTGACTTCCCTTTCGATCACGGGCAATAAAATAGGATTGATTTGTCTGAGTTTTTGTCTAAATGGTTTGACACCAGGCTTCAGGGGTATCTTATGTTAGATCACAGAGGCCTCATAGGTTAGATCACAGAGGCCTCATAGGTTCTCATCTCTTCATATGAACAAGCGAAAACATCTTTGTACTTTCTAAGAAATTCTGTGTATTTACTTTTGGTTTCTATGGACAGATATTTGGATAGTTTCACCATCTGAGGGTTTTCTTTAGTACCTATGTCACAGTCCTCAACCTCTTCAGGTTGAGGCTGTAGAGTGGATCTTGAAGGGATATCATCTTGATTGAATAATCTTTCCAAGGGAATCAAGCCCTTAGGGATCTGGTTATTTTTAAGAATGAGCATTCGGTGATTCATGATTTTATTGTGGAACTCTTGAGGATCCTCCCCTTCTTGCATGATCCAAATAGGATCATTTTGGTTTTCTTGATCAGTATGCGTTTCGGAAAACTCATCTATTGATTCTAAAAATTTGCAAAGATGTTCATCATCCTCAAAGACTTGCCAATTTTGTATGTTATTCGATATAGAAGGTCAGTGCCTCATTTGTATGTGGTACTTAAGTTTAAACGCTATGGGAGGTGTGAATGTTGAGGCTTCTTTGGCTAATGCATCCGCATGTTGGTTTTCGGCTCTTGGAATGAAATAAACCTTGACAGAGGAGAATAATTTGTCAATTAGATCCCAGACGCAATTCCTGTAGGACCTCAACCTAGGATGTTTGGCCTAGTACTGTCAGTTTACTTTTTTTATGATTAGCTCGGCTTCACTAAAGACTTCAAGGTTTTTTATTTTCATTCTCCTAGCGGCTTATAATCCTAACATTAAGGCTTCATACTCGCATACATTATTTGTGTAGTCCACATTCCACTGTAGCCTATAGGAAAAGGGGATTACAAATTGATCATCAGGAGCCACAAGGAGTTCCCCTGCTCTAGCTCCAAGATAGGATGAAGCATCGTCAAAAAACATCTTCCATACACCAGTACTATATACGTCTTTTTTAATTTTTTCTTTCTCTGTTTTTTCTTTTGTACAACTTTGGTTTGTATCTACATCAATATATTCATCAATGGATAAGATACAACTACCTAAATCTTGATCAACAATATATACAGGGTGGTTATTTGGGTTATGTGGATCACCTACCGTGAAATCCAATCTAGTTTCTCTGTATAGGCGTGTGTACTATCCCCCAAAAACTGGAATCATAGCATACGTCATGTCAAGTTGGAGAGATCCTCCAAGCTTGGCACCCCATGACCTAGATAATAGCATACCATATTTCGGAGGGATATCGACGACCACTACATCCATAAGAATGATTTTTGTGGGTATTTGTGCCAGACTTACCACCAGGTCTTTAATCATGCCTATGAATTTGACTTTTCTTGAATCAAATGAATATAAATCTCCATAAGGCCTAGTGATTTCAAGACCTAATTTATCCATAATGGCTTTAGGCATCACATTATGGGATGCTCCAGAATCTAGCATGTAGTTATGGAGTAGGTGGTCGAACAAAGTTAACGTGATATAGAAGGGGGCAACAGTGTCTCTCGCACCTTTGAAATGCGGACCAAACACTATGTTTAGCTTGTCATCTTCTAAGTTGATGACATCGTCTTGGCTTTCATCTTCTGAAAAGATAATCATTTTGGCAATTTGTTTTCTGTATATGGGATTTTTAGCCAGTTCAACAAGTGGGATAGGGATTTTGATTTTGTTTATTTCATTTTCYAGACTAAAATTTCYYAGGGCCTTGTCKCTCTCTATGTTTGGGGCCTCCATTCCTTTCTTTTCAGCTTTTCTTTGTGGTGCGGATTCAGTTTCACTCACAGAGACCTRTGTTTTTGCGGTGGGTGTTCCTACTGACTTTGGCTTGATAGGTTGCATGTCAGCGGTTTGGYTTTTTGCATTCTRTTTGTCAGCAACCTTTGGAGCCGCTTCATCATTTTCGCCCCTAGGCAAGATATGTTTTGTTGGGGTGGTTGGAAGAGTCTTGTTCCTAGGTATTAAATTGTATTTCTCGTGTAGTTCGGCTATAATATCATCTGCGATACCCTGATTGGTCAAATCTTTAGAAGTATCGTTGGCAACATCATCTTCCGATCTAATTTCTTTATTTAAGGATTTTTCGTAATCTTGTCTTGATAAATAGGGTGATTTACTATCGTCGCCAAGATTATTTATATCCTCATCTAACTCTTCAAAATATTCTAGTTCTTCCTCTCCAATAAAGTTTTCACTTTTGAAGGGGGTTGGGATTTTTTGATCCTCATTCTTAATTGTTTTATGTGGGGCCTGAGGATCATGATTCCTTCTAAAATCCTTCCTAGGAAAATTATCCCTTTTTCATTTATCTAGTTCCATTTTTGAGATCTTATTTGAAAGTTCTCTAATTACCCTAGCCATCTTATCTATTTTATCTCCCGAGGATTTCCGCGATCCTGAGGATCCACCTTGCTCTTTGAATTTCCTACTTTTTTTGTTCCCAGTTTCTATTTTTTCTTTTAACTTCCCTGATGCCATCATATTCGATTCGATTTCTAGAGCATCATCTTGCATTTTCGTGAGATATATTGATCTCCTTTCTCTCAATAATAGAGAGAAATCAGGATCAAAGGCTCCAGTGAAAGTCACCTTTGCTGCAGGTTGTGAAGGTTTGACCTTGACCGGGATTTTATTATACAACTTGTTAAACATTTGCGTGAACTCGAGAACTGATTCAGATTTTTTCTTTCTAAGGGATCCAAATTCAGTTAGGTAATAGAGGTGGTCCCTCCTCTCCCCCCATTGTCTGATAAAAGTGTTTTCAAGTTCTTCGTAAGATATTAGAGATCTGACTGCTAAGGCTCGGAACCAGGTCCTCACCTGTCCTTCGAAAGTTTGAATGAGGAGTCTAGAATAGACATCTTTATGTTCGATTCTAAGGATGTCGACAAATTGGTCAAAGAAGTTTATATGTTCTCGAGCGGTTAAATCTCCTTCCCCTGTAAATTTGGGAAGGATTTTCATATAATATTTGGGAAGGTCGTGTAGGAGAACTGGGAGGACAAGGGGGGCATATATGGAAACTACATTAGCAATGATTCCAGGAAGTGGTGCTTGGCCACCTGTTGGCCCTCCTGGGGCACCGCCCCCAGCTCATATGCCTCTGTGTGCAACCATTGATGAATTTGAGGCTAAAGCTCGGAGTGTGTGAGGAGAAGGTTCACGGAAGTCTGGGATATATGCTTCAGGAAAAAATAAAGTATCGTTTGAAAGGGGAAACAAGACAGATCTTTCAAGTGTTTCCTTGACTTTCAACTGTGTAAAATCAGGATGACAAATAGTATGTATGGGTGAAATTATTTTTTTAAGGGATCTTTGTGATTTTAAAATCCTTTCCGGATCAAAGACTAGAAAGGTCTGCTTGTCGTCCGGGTTCTTTCTGGTATTTTTTCGGCTAAAATCCAGTTAACTTATCGTGGAGTCACCAAGTGAAAAATAAAGGTAGCCTTAGAAGGTTTTATATCTTTGTTCACTATCAAAGAAAGAAAGTGTCAATGTCATTCCTCCTGGGGAAAATTTTTGTTTCTTCATTCCCTTGCAACGATGCCAAAAAGATGTTGTTCTTGAGTTTATACTTTAAGAATCTAAAGTATACTATCAAGGCATCTGAAAAATAAAGAGAAATTAGGAGTAAAAATCAATTTCGAAGGGTAAATCAGAGTTGGTTTCTCAACTGTCTCTGTCTAGCTTCCCACTATTCTTGGATGCTCATTTCTCTCTCAATAACTGCCCATGAATGTTCTAATTTGACTCGGGTAGTTGTTGTTTGCAGGATAGTATTAAATAAGTTCAAAGCAATGCTAGTTTGATCCTATAGGCCAGGTTCAATGTTAGGTTGTCTACTACTTGGGATAGTCATGAGGAGTAAAATTTTATTAAATTATAAAAAAGTTTTAAGATTTGTTTCTTTAGTTTTGTGGGATGAAATAGAAAAGCAATTTTATAACTCAAAATAATAACATATTAATAGTAAAGGTCGTTTCCTATACTTGAAGTAGTTCGAGAATATTAAAATAAAAACAAAGTAACGTTGTTGAAGAATATGAAGCTTTAATCATGAAAGAATCTCACATCATAACAGAAGAAGGGGAGAAAAAACAATTTCTAATGAAGTATAAGATATAACCATCCAATTGACCTATAGGTCTTGAAACTGCTGATAGCAATCACAGAGGAAAAACTGTAAATGATTAGATAATCAAATAAATTCAATCTACAGTAGAATTTTGAATTAAACTATAGTTGATCATTCATTAGAAAGACATGGAATGAAAAATGTTGAAAGATATTGAAAACAGAGTGAACAAACACATAGCTTCAAGGTGACAAAATTCAGAATCTCTTCTGCATTATCTATATCATTGTAAATCGGAAAACATCTAATACAATCGGCTCCCAAAAAACCAAAATCCTTTTCTCAATCTTATGAAATTATATTTATACATGATCACCAAACCTTTTTCCCGTTGGTGATTAACTAACTTCCGAATACTATGGTTACATAAATGAGCAATGTTGAACTGTTTACATTTCTATTTTAACTGCTTTATTATTTCAATGTTGAAAATATTCAAAGCAGTGTTTCATGTCTATGTTGATGAACTTCATTCTTCTGTTTTAAGACAGCGAATACATTTTCCCAGAAATTGCACCAAAACTCTGGGAGCTTCTGGAATATCATTCACCTCAAATAGGAAGAACTTTCTCTATAGTTTAGGAAGACGGTCTTTGATTATTTTTCTCGTGAAATTAATAGTTTGTAACTTTAAGTTCGGCATCACTATCCATTTGTCGATTTGAGTGACATTGATTACCTTTATTTGTGGGATCTCCACCTGAATTTCTTCCAGATCCTCCTTGAATCTTAACTGATGCTTAACAATGTTAATTTCTTCTAACAACCCTAGACAGTTGTTTCTTCCAATGTTTAATGAGGCTTTCTCTAAAAGGTCGAAAATTACTTGATAATCATCATTTACCTCTCTGGTTATTTTCTTATTTTCTGCGAGGTTTGCCTCCCATACCTTGAGTATTATATCACCTTTAATCTGCTCTGAAATAGATAGCTTTTGAATCTCTTCGACCTCCTCTTTTGTTGAAAGAGCCACTGCTTTTTGAAAAGTTGTTCTAGTTGGTTTCACTTCTCTCTCTTTCAGGAGAATTCTTTCCAAGGATTTATTCGTTTCCTGAAAGTACCTCTGAATAAATTCCAGCTTAAAAAACACTCCCTGTTTCTCTTTTTCTATCTTTGTAAGTATTTCCAACACATGGGCTTGGAATATTTCAAGCTCTACCACTTGATTTTAAATGGAATTAATCTTGTTTTGTAACTATTTATTCATTTCTTCTTGCTATAGGACTTGTGCTTGACTAACCTTTATTTTCAATCTTGCTTCATCTAAGCTTGCTTTCAGTTTTTGAATCTCTTGAATGTCATTGAATCGGGCTTGTTCTAGACCCTTGTTTATCTCCCATCTGAGACTTCTTTCAGTCTCCTTTAATTGATTTTGTAGATGTACTATCGTCTGACCTTTCTACTGCAACATAGTTCTCAAATTACCCACAGAGTATAAATTTGTCGATGGTAAGGCCCCCATTGTGCCTGCTATTTCTGTAGCAAATTCCCCTTCTTTAAGTTTTTGTCCATCTACAATGATTTTGTGTTTTTTTATCATCATGTCTCCTCTTGGATGCATTTCCTGTTTCAGGATAGCCTTCCTCTTTTTACTGAAAAAGTAATCAGAGGAAGGAATTTCGTCCCTAGAAATAGGCTCAAGATCACTAACGTATAGAGCTCCCTCTTGGGGGTTTCCATAGGTAGACTGTAATGGAGTCAAATAAGTAATGGGAGTTCCAAGTTCCGTCAATGTTGTTCCTCCTACTTTTTTGGGAAAACCCTCAGGGATTTCTGGGGATGTTTCCAACTCCTTTCCTTTCTCTGCCTCTAATTTTTATGTCTGAGGAACTTCTGTTTCTTGTGAAGGAATTTCAATATCCTTCATTTTTCCCTTTGTATTTGCTTTATCCTGTGAATCTATTTCAAAACCTGGGGGAGGCCCTTCCTTCTCTGGAGGAGGGGTCGTGGATTCGACTTGCAAAACCTTTGGCAAACAACTTCGCCTGTGACTTTGGAAGGACATGAAACTAGTCTATAAGTCGAGTGATAAGGCTCGTACCCTGTTCAATACCTCCTCATAGGTTTTAACCTCTTTGAATATATCATCATAAATAGATTTTTCATGTTCATAAGTTTTCATATTGCAATGCATCAAATGTTTGTTTACCAATTGATAAGGGTCATTCTTTTTGTGTTTGATATCTACCAATTTAACTTCTTCTAGTGCTTCAGCTTCCACTTTAGAATGGCCTAGGTTTAGCAATGAAAATTTCCTGATATGTACAGGGAATATTGGCAAAGAATTCTTTTGAGTTGCCTTTAGCTCTATTCCAATACCACCTTTCACTATTTGGTGTGCTACCTCCCTCAATACCAGTCTGTCCGGGAGGAATTTTGGAAGTGCATGAGGGGGGATTGAGCACCCATAAACCCTAATGTAAGAGAATTTTTCATCAATGAACTAGTCGACTATTTCTTTGAGGTTTTCTGAGACTAGCTCAAAAATGTGAGGGGGTTCACAACCATAAAACATTTTATGCATTGGAATTACTATGAAATGAAAATTTTTATAAAACATATTCTTATCATTTTCTTCCCATAGCACAGAGTGATACTCATGAATGGGTTCGGGACAGGTTATGTTCCAACTCCAATTCATCACGGGAAATGGAGTCATAAAGCAGATTGTGTCCATAATGTACGCTGACATGTAAAAGGCCACTGGATGACCTTTAGAGCTTGCAACTCTGTAATTTGAAACTTCCTGGGCTAGGTTATCAGACCAAATCTTGCTCCAGTTAAAAGTGTATCCTTCTAATGCTTCTTCTAAAAAGGGCACCCATTCTGTAGGAAAATGGAAGGGATTCTTTTTCCCGAAAAGTCTACACAACATAATGGCTACATAGACCATGTACTCATTCAAAGATGTTGTGGCATAAAACCCATGGGCATCAGACCTAAATTGCGATGGACATATACACTATTCTCTGATTAAATCGAGATAAGTTTGGTCTGCCTCAGTACACTCCTTCCTTTGAAATTGAGCTAAAAATTTGGCATTATAAATGTTCTTAGGATTTGGTTAGAGTTTGTACATTACTTGTATATGCTCTGGCCTGAACGAGCTGACAACACACCCTTGATCATTTAAAATGATTCTTGTCGGGATATCGACCTTCTCCATGGCCCAATTGATCATGTTGTTGTATGCCATGAGCCGAGGGCGTGCTGCGATCTTATGAAGCTCTGATTCTGCTATATAACAAAAGTGATTCTCGGAATCAGCAAGAGAATTTTTTCTTCCGTAATCAAGGAATTCATAGATTTGTGTCCAGGATTTAATTGAGTCGATGGCATGCGGCGTAGTGTCAGATATGATATCTCCTTTTGGGTTACGCATCTCCTCTTTATCTTCACTCTTCTTCGGTGCTTTCTTTGGCACCATAGCTTTATGTTAGAAGGAAAACCTGTCATAGAAAAGAAGCGTATGAGCTTGGCCAAATGAGAATTACCTTTGAAGGATAGAACAAGCATAGGTTTTGAAACGC
>SNQJ01S0021156.1:20633-46004 GCA_010110895.2 Picea sitchensis | reverse complement strand
TCTCCTCTTGGATGCATTTCCTGTTTCAGGATAGCCTTCCTCTTTTTACTGAAAAAGTAATCAGAGGAAGGAATTTCGTCCCTAGAAATAGGCTCAAGATCACTAACGTATAGAGCTCCCTCTTGGGGGTTTCCATAGGTAGATTGTAATGGAGTCAAAGAAGTAATGGGAGTTCCAAGTTCCGTCAATGTTGTTCCTCCTACTTTTTTGGGAAAACCCTCAGGGATTTCTGGGGATGTTTCCAACTCCTTTCCTTTCTCTGCCTCTAATTTTTATGTCTAAGGAACTTCTGTTTCTTGTGAAGGAATTTCAATATCCTTCATTTTTCCCTTTGTATTTTCTTTATCCTGTGAATCTATTTCAAAACCTGGGGGAGGCCCTTCCTTCTCTGGAGGAGGGGTCGTGGATTCGCCTTGCAAAACCTTTGGAAAACAACTTCGCCTGTGACTTTGGAAGGACATGAAACTAGTCTATAAGTCGAGTGATAAGGCTCGTACCCTGTTCAATACCTCCTCATAGGTTTTAACCTCTTTGAATATATCATCATAAACAGATTTTTCACGTTCATAAGATTTCATATTGCAATGCATCAAATGTCTGTTTACCAATTGATAAGGGTCATTCTTTTTGTGTTTGATATCTACCAGTTTAACTTCTTCTAGTGCTTCAACTTCCACTTTAGAATGGCCTAGGTTTAGCAATGAAAATTTCCTGATATGTACAGGGAAGATTGGAAAGGAATTCTTTTGAGTTGCCTTTAGCTCTATTCCAATACCACCTTTCACTATTTGGTGTGCTACCTCCCTCAATACCAGTCTGTCCGGGAGGAATTTTAGAAGTGCATGAGGGGGGATTGAGCACCCATAAACCCTAATGTAAGATAATTTTTCATCAATGAACTAGTCGACTATTTCTTTGAGGTTTTCTGAGACTAGATCAAAAATGCGAGGGGGTTCACAACCATAAAAAAATTTATGCATTGGAATTACTATGAAATGACAAATTTTATAAAACATATTCTTATCATTTTCTTCCCATAGCACAGAGTGATACTCATGAATGGGTTCGGGACAGGTTATGTTCCAACTCCAATTCATCACGGGAAATGGAGTCGTAAAGTAGATTGTGTCCATAATGTACGCTGACATGTAAAAGGCCACTGGATGACCTTTAGAGCTTGCAACTCTATAATTTGAAACTTCCTGGGCTAGGTTATCAGACCAAATATTGCTCCAGTTAAAAGTGTATCCTTCTAATGCTTCTTCTAAAAAGGGCACCCATTCTGTAGGAAAATGGCAGGGATTCTTTTTCCCGAAAAGTCTACACAACATAATGGCTACATAGACCATGTACTCATTCAAAGATGTTGTGGCATAAAACCCATGGGAATCAGACCTAAATTGCGATGGACATATACACTATTCTCTGATTAAATCGGGATAAGTTTGGTCTGCCTCAGTACACTCCTTCCTTTGAAATTGAGCTAAAAATTTGGCATTATAAATGTTCTTAGGATTTGGTTAGAGTTTGTACATTACTTGTATATGCTCTGGCCTGAACGAGCTGACAGCACACCCTTGATCATTTAAAATGATTCTTGTCGGGATATCGACCTTCTCCAAGGCCCAATTGATCATGTCGTTGTATGCCATGAGCCGAGGGCATGCTGCGATCTTATGAAGCTATGATTCTGCTATATCCCAAAAGTGATTCTCGGAATCAGCAAGAGAATTTTTGCTTCCGTAATCAAGGAATTCATAGATTTGTGTCCAGGATTTAATTGAGTCGATGGCATGCGGCGTAGTGTCAGATATGATATCTCCTTTTGGGTTATGCATCTCCTCTTTATCTTCACTCTTCTTCGGTGATTTCTTTGGCACCATAGCTTTATGTTAGAAGGAAAACCTGTCATAGAAAAGAAGCGTATGAGCTTGGCCAAATGAGAATTACCTTTGAAGGATAGAACAAGCATAGGTTTTGAAACGCTGATTTGGAATCCGCCTTAAACTCATTTGATGACAAAAGCATTGACACAACTGACCTTTAAACAATTACATTTAATGAAAAAAAAAATTATGAGATACAGGCAGCATTTATCAGTTACCTATTTATTAATAAGGCCGTATTTCGGCAATCCCAGATTCAAAATTTGAAAGATTTCATTCAACGGTACCGAAAATAAGAAAAGACCTAAGAAGTTTAGCTACCATTAATCATGATTCTAAAACAGAGTTAATTTAATCTAAACATAGATTATGAGTCAAGACTTCGCATTTCAAGATTTCGGGGATCATGTTGACAAGAGGTATGTTATCGCTGAACCATTCTTGAAAGTGTGAAATCGCAATAAGATTAAGATAATCCTTAACTTATGTATCAGTCAATTAATTAATCAGGATTTAAAATTAACGTCCATTCTTTCAAGGTTTCAGGGATCATGGATTCATGAGGTATGTTATCGCTGAACCTCGATTCCTGAAAGTGCGAAATCACGATAAGATTAAGATAATCCTTAATTTTCGTATTAGTGAATTAATTAATCAGGATTAAAGACTAACTTCCAAAATAGGGTTAATTTAGTTTAAACATAGTTTGTGAGTCGGGAATTCACATTTTGGGATTTCGGGGATCATGTTGACAAGAGGTATGTTATCGTTGAACCCCGTATCCCGAAATTGAAATACGATTAACGTAATCTTTAATAATTATTAACTTCCATATTTCGGGAAATCGGGAATCGGGATTCCATGATTGGATATGTATTAAAACATATGTTCTCAGTAAACCCCGAATCCCGAAATGTTTTTTAAAGGTTAGTCTTAACTCCTTTAGGTTTTAAGCTTTTCGTGATTTAAAAAATAACTTTACAGAAAGCGCGTTGAGACTTTATAACATTTTTGGTTTTTCTCCTTTAATTATTTAAAGAATAAAGCTTGTCAGGATTTCAATATCGTCCTTTTTGAAATGATAGTGAGGGTTATTCTTTATGAAAAGATGAAACCCAAAAAAGGAAAAATTTAGCCTTAGAAATAAAAACTTTAAAAAATTGTTTCAACAGTGTCCTTCCAGAGAATTATCCTCTTGGAAGCCATGATCAAGAAGATTTTGCAAGAATAGTTTCTCTTCTCTGTGGCTATCTCGTTAAAAACTGAAACATAAGTCACGAGCATATTTTTCCTCTCTGTGGCAAGATCGTTAAAAAATGAAACAGCGGCTACGAGCATAGTTTTCCTCTCTGTGGCAAGCTCGTTAAAAAATGAAACAGAGGTCTTGAGAATAGTTTTTCCTCTCTGTAGCAAGCTCATTAAAAAAATGAAACATAAATCTGGGGATTGAACTCGGTGTCCCGAGCATAGTTCTTTTCCTGTGTCAAGGTCGTTAAAAAATGAAACAGTCACCTCTCCCATAAGGTCGATTCTTTCACCAAATCTCGTAGATGTCGATTCGAGTCTTTCATTAGGTCTCATATTTGAACCTTCATTTCATCCACATGTATCCTTTTTCTCCATCTAGTACAGAAATTGTTGACAAACTCAAAGTTAGTGAATGAATTGAAGCTTGGGGGGGCATGTCTCCAGCTTTTGATTATCTTTATGGAGTTATGCCACTAGATTTTCAATCTGGGGGAAGAGTACCAACCATCCATGGGTATCCCAACCTTTGGAATTTACGTTGGGAATTTACAAGCATAGTTTAATTTTGTTTCAAGATTAAGTAAAAATGAAACCAATACTGAGCTTAGTATTTGTTATTTCTCACGCTTGAAAATACATGAGAATGTAACCAAGTAGACGTTTATCACTTTTTCGGACTCGTAAAGGTTATACGAAAAATGAACTCACTGGAGTCATCTTTAATCTCTTTTCAGACTCGCTAAACGTAAAACAATTATTAAGTGATCTTGCTTCCTTTCCCACTTGTTAAAAGGTTTGAAAGTGCATCTTTAGAGTGATAATTTATCTCTTTTTCGGCCTTGCGAGACTAGCATTATGAAAAAGGAGAACACTGGATTCTTCGTTAAGTTCTTTTCAGACTCTCTAAACATGAAACACCATCGATTTTTCCTTCTCTGGACTCACTAAACTATACATTGAATGACCCATATGGGACCAAACCCTTAATTCTAGTTTGTTAAATAAAGGAAGAGGGACTTACCAAAGGTGAGTTATATCGAGCATGTGTTACCCTCCTCGAGCTCATTAAATCAAAAAGAGGTACTCATCTATCTAGATGGGGGAAAAATTGAAAGAAGCAAGCTAAGAAGTTTTAATGATCCCATATGGGACCAAACCCTTAATTCCATTGTTAAATAAAGGAAGAGGGACTTACCAGCAGGAGTTATATCGAGCATGTGTTACCCTCCTCGAGCTCATTAAATCAAAAAGAGGTACTCATCTATCGATGGGGAAAAATTGAAAGAAGCAAGCTACGCTTTGAAAACATTACTAGTAACTCTTACGGTTTCCCTTGAACACTACACTTTGTCTTTGCACATATTTTAATCGGTTTAACCTCTGCACTGAGACAATCCATTTGAGTTTCCTTTCACCCCTTTGAGTCACCCGACGCAAGTCATAGTATCCATTGCATCATCATGTTTTGTCCATGTCATGTTACCGTTGTGCCTCCGGCATCATGGAAGTATCTTCACTGAGAGTCATCCACCTCAAATATCCTCAGCTGTTTCAATACCCGTGTTTGTCCATGTTCATTTGATCTACCAATTTACATCTCTATGTCGGGCTTGTCGCTGATGGGGGATACATCAAGGCTTTCCTTTGACAAGTCTATTCCTATTGAATTCAACACATCATCCTGGAACTAGACTTAGAAACCACTAAGTACTTTGGGACCTGGATGCCTCAATGGAAAGACTCCTCCCTTCCCATACGGCTTACATCAATATTGACCCCCTCGATTGATGATTCCATGGATGTTCAACTTCTCAGCTCATTTTATTCACATTCACCGAATGTACTTTAGGGGTATCTTGGGAATCATTGACATCAATGGTGATTTCCCTCAAGACTTGTTAATGTACACCCCATCGAATCGATAATCGATTGGTTTCTGCCATGTTCGACGTTGGGACATCTATTCACATGGTTGATTTGTACCACATCGGTGATATGTAAGAAGAACTGGGTTGAGTTGTCACTCTGACATGTACTTTTCCCAGGTTGTAACAGATTTCTCTTGAATATTGACACATATAATGTCACATAGATCCACATCTCTCAGATCGTTCATGGCTATGTGCCCCTCGCCTTCTCATAGATCCACCGTATTTTGTGGCTATGACTAATTCATATCATAGAAGTATGGATCCACATTATATCTCTGATAAGGTACCCCTTTTTCAATATAATTATGGATCTACAATGTATCTTATTGTGGCCATGGCCTGTAAGTCTTTATCACTAAAGCATAGGTATGCATGCCTCTGGTTTGAAACATGTCATAATATTTGTTTGATGGTTGTGCGTGAAGCTTCTACCGTGCTCTCCTCAGGTTTGTACCCCTTGCTCGGAATACCCTACAGTACTTCACCATAAGTTTCATAATCCTGGACTGCGACTTTGGGGAATATATTACACATCAGCTCACTCATTTCAATGATGACCTATTGTCGCCATTTCAAGTGTCACAAGTAAATGTGAAGAGTCAATATTTTTGTTATAGGTTCTCAGGACAGTGATTTCTTCTGATAGACTTTATAACCAAGACAAGGTGCTGACATTGTGGGATTACTAACATTTTGTGGCCCTACGGCTTAACCTTCATTTCATCCATTTGTATCATTTTTCTCCATCTAGTACGTAAATTGGTGACAACCTCAAAGTCGTAAAATGAATCGGGGTTTGGGGAGCATTGGGATTTTCTATGAAATGTCAATTTCCACATTAGGAACCTTGCATGTCTTGGTTATAGGGTCTAGTATCCAGAGGAAATCCACTTGTCCACTGTGGGATTTTCCCTGTAATGTTGAAATCACAAAAGTGAATATGTTGATGGGATTCACAAGGAGGTGTTTTTCTTAACTAATTGTTATGGTATGATTGTTATGATTGTTATGGTTGTTTTGAACTAAAGGGAGTCACAAGGTCCCATATAATTAGTTATTATTTATTTATGACCCTTATTATAATTATTACTCTTCCCCATAATTAAAGTTAGTTGAGTCTTTAATTAACTTTAACTAATGAATTGGTTCAACTCTTCAACCAATTCTAATTTGTTAAAATCAAAAAGGAAAGGGAGGAACAAGAGGAGGATAGAATAGCATACTAAGGTTCTTATTGTAGACAACAATATTCGTGGTTGAATCAAATCATTCTATTAATTTTGTTTTTAGAGAATGAAAGAGAAGAAATATGTGGCTAGTTGATCCATATTTTAGAGTTAAGTTTTTGGTTTCCCGGTCGTAAGTCCTTTTGTATTTTCCATTGGGGATGTCTAAGTTTGTCTTTGGTCCAATATTTTGTATGAGATTTTGTAAAGAAAATGACCTCTTTTGGTGAATTGGAAATGAAATAAAGGATTGCTTTCATATCTCATCTCGCCCTCGACATCTTGGTGTCTTTACTGTTTTCTTTACATTTATTTCAGCAACTGTTATATGCTAAAAATTACATAAAAGTGAATTTCCAACAAGCTTTTTGTTGATAAAAGACTAGCATAAGCACTCGTAATTAATACTCGTGTTGTTAGGATGTTATTTTGTTGGATATAAACATAGGTTGATATTCCATCCTACTTTTATTTAGCCAAGTAAAGTCCGAAAATATGTTATTGAGTAAGATCATTTTCATATATTTTCCTCAACATTTATTTAACGACCATACTCGGGAGATCCTTGATATCTCTCCGGGTTATTTTTTATATTCAATTTTCATCGATACATATTTATTTTTTGAAATTTATTCTTTGACTTTTTTACTATTAATGGTCATTCATGTTGCAAGGTAGCCCAATATTGAGCTTGGTCTTTAAGATCAGACCAGCATTTCTTTGAGTTTGTTTAACACCATTCTAGACATTACCACACCATGTGATCTAACAGTTTAACCATTCTTGGGCAACAATTGAACTAGGATATTATTTCCTAAGAACATTTGGAGGCTAGATGTAGATAGCCTTAAAATTAATAGTAAACCTTCTTGTTCCTTTAGTTTTGGATTTTATTTCATGTCCTTAGACTCGCGGTTTCTAGAAGAAGAGGCTTGTCACCTGAAATCAATCCCATTGCTGAAATAGGAAGAAGAAACGCTAGGTTATCTGCCCAACAAAGTGCTCTAAGGGAGGAAATTTATCCGATTCATCCATCTCATCTTTCTTTCCCTCACTCCATCACCCAATTTGAGATGGAATCTATGGAGGCTTCCTGTATAATCGGAAATGCTTCATCTTCTTCAATATTCACACTCATCAGTGATTGTAGCTTATATAGCCACCATAATTTCTATACAATCTCTTCTACAAAACCCACCAATGTCACAAAAATTATGGGCTATTTCTGTCAAGAAGATGCCACAACCACACTATGGCATGTGTCTCCTCTCCTCTTAACCTAGCACTTGCTACTCGTCCACTTCCCAAGTTTAAAGAGAATTTGCCTAAGTTTTCGTGAAATAACATCGTTACTATAAATGAACACCTAGTGGAATTTTTAAATGCTTGTCATAACATAGGGTCTAATGACAATGACACTTGCATGCGCTTTTTCATAAATTCCTTGGAAGGAAAAGCTACGGCAGTTGATTTCTTTTCATCTTCCTCCCAAGATCCCCGGCTTCAATTTGGGAGGATTTAATCTATTGGTTTTGATCCACTTATGGGAAATCCAAAATCCCTGGCCGAAGTTATGGGAATACAATAATGACATCTTTTAAATATGGTGAGACCATCAAGTATTTCAACTTTCTTTCACCAAGTTGTACAATCAAATCCTTAGACTTATCCGCCCTCAGAACCAAGTCGTTTCCATGAATTACTACAATGCATTGCCTTCTCCTACTATCATAGGCTTGAGGAAAAAAATCCATTGATAATCTCAACTCCACCCTTCATACTTGCTTCGAGTATGAAGAACAACTCGAAAAAACAAGTCTTCCTTAGGGATAATCAGTTAAATAAACATACATGTATGCCCTCTTACAACAAGTACAAGATATGAACAATCATATGATAACATTTGAGAGGAAGGGTACTCTCTCCCCTCTCACCCCTAGAACTTCATCCTCTTCTACACCCCATTTAGAAATCCGGTTGGAAACAATTTTCATCCTAAGGCTATCCTGCTTCGAAGTTGGTGAAACTTTTGAGAGGAGCACCACAAAGAAACCACATGTGAGGTAAGAAGAGCGCTAAAGATAAGATCTTTGGTAAGAGAAAAATTTAATATCGCTTCCCAATTGCATCCGTAGGATGTCATGGTTATTAACACAAGGAACAAACCTATGTCTAAGGGTAAATTTGATCCTCCTCAGCTTCTTCTAGCCTCAGCTCATCCTCAATAGATGCTACGCCCTAGGTCCCTAAAATTCCTTAGAGTCAATGAATCACTCCCCCTCCTCCTTCTTCTAAATAAAATATCTTGAATCAACTGGCCAACATCAAAGCGTATGCCACCCTCCTGTACATGGTTGTCATCCCTGAACAACGTATTTATTTGAAATAATTCATGGAAGGAAAATATTACTTTGTAGCCAATATTTATGAAGAGGTAGAGGAAGAGGATTTTTCTATAAATAAAGTAGTTGTACATAACTCTAGATACCTCGTAAAAATCCCCCTTTTTATGTTTCTATAAATATCATGGATAATATTTCCCATTGTCACTTCATCGATGGTGGTTCCAGCCCAAGTGTTATGTCGAAGATTATCTTGGAAGAGCTTGGATTTTCTTGCACTAATGAAAATCATTAAGAATGTTCAATAGTTCACAACAAACAAACATAGGTGAGATTAAACATAACCTTTGGTTTTATGCTACCATCCGATAAGGACAACCCTCATTATTCAGGTGATTGATATTCCTTTAAGAAATTATTCAATTATCTTAGGGAGATTTTGGCAAGCCCCAATGTGGATAACACCCTCTCGCTCAATGAGACACATTTATCCATTCCTCGTAATGGTAATAACATTATAGTTCTTAGGGAAGGAAGAATCTCACCACATAGAAAATACTAATATTCCACAATCTACGTGAACTATATCGTAAGAAGACCTAGAGTGTATTCCATCTTTGTTGAAGAAGATAATATTCCTTGGAAAGAATTGATTTAGATGATGATTTATGGCATATGCACTATGATGGTTCATTCTCTAGTGAAGGTAATGGGGCTAGTATTATCTTGGTTTCCTGCTACAAGAAAAATTCTATAATCAATATACTGTTTGAGTTTGCTTGTACAAACAATGCCTAAATCGTGCTTATTATTAGGCATTGAGAACAACCTTAATATTGGTTGTGGTCACCTTTCATTTTTTTGAAATTATGAGCTTGTTTTGAACTTGATTCATAGGACATGCTCTCCCAATTTACAAGTTGATGGAACCATACTCCCAAAATTGTTTGGGCACATGTCTCGCACTCTATCTTTCAACATCACTTAGGTTAAGAAGGAGTTGAATTCAATGGCTGATTGATTAGATTTCTTGCAACCTCCTACCAACAACTCTTGCCCTCATTGCACTGATTGTGATTTTCAATCTCTCATCATCCATACATTCCTAAAAGGAAGGATCTTGGAAGGCCATTCCTAGCGATGAAATAATTTGTGCTGTCATCCAAATGAGCCTCTTAAGCCCTAGGAGATTATATCCATAGAAAATAATGAGATTCCCGAGGGCTTGACTCCCTGAGGTTTGTTTTCATTGGAGTGTTGTAGTAAACAAAGAAAGACAGAAAGAAGAGAAGTTACAAAAGAAGATGGTTGACACCATCCTTCTCTCAACATTAGGACACCTGAATCTTCAACAAAAGTTAAAACAAATGTCCAATGTTATGATAAATAAGAGATGAGGTTTTCCAAGCTACTTGGTGAATTTCAAAAGGTTTTTTCTTGGACTTAAGGAGGATCTTCGGTTTTGATCCATGTCTTGTTCAACATATTATGAAACTAGGTAGGAAAAAACAAGAAATTCTTAATTCTACAACTCCAAAAGCACCTTCACGGAGTTGAGGGATTTCTTAAGGGATGGAATTTTTTTTTAAGTCCACCCTGAATGGGTATCAATTTGGAAATCGACCTTAGATACCACTGATAATATCACAACTTGTATTAGTCTTCGAACTTTCAAGCAAGTGATTATGAGAAATCCCTTTCCCCTCTCAATGTGGAAATGTTTTTGCAACAGGTTGTGTTAGTCTGTTTGATTACAAGAGAATCAAAGTAAAGGGGAAAATGTCTTCACAAAACCACTTTCACTACTACACTGTGATAACATCTACAAATGTCGGCTTTTTATGTTACTTGATACATGTACTTCTTTTAAAAAACCTATGTGCATGACTCTTGATGGATTGGATTGGTCATCATCTCTATCTTGATGATCTAATTGTGCACGTAAAGGGACTGATGATTACATCAAAGATTTCCAGCTGATCGGTCCTTTCCAAATTGATTTTGTCTTGGATACTAACTCTTATATCTTAAAATATTTACAGGAGCGATTGTTTCCCTACAGTGCTAACAACCCTCACTTGAAATATTGCGAGGAACCAACATGAAAAGTTATAATGTTGTTTGGATTTTGTTGTATACTAGTAGCCTAGCTATGCTTTCAATTTTTGTGCTTCTTTTCTATGCTTACAATACCTTGATTTCTTCCTTCTAAGTTAAGTTTTCTTTCCTTCTTGTTTTTCAAATTGAGTCTTTTACTGCTACTGTTTTAATTTCTGCATTATTAATTTTGTTGCAATTTTTGTCTTTATCACCTTTTAGTGTTTGGTCAAGATAGAATGTTGGATCAATTATTCCATAGTGACACTCCTGAAAAGCATTGTTAGTTGATAAAAATCAATCTTACACAGCTGTTATGATGTCTCCTTTGAAGGGCCCTTGAAATTGTTACATGTTTCCACTGATGTCTTACAAGTAATTGGTTATTTCTCGCTTCTTCTTGCAATTTCTTCATCTATTGAGATCTTAAGAGAAAGTATATAAGGTTTCCTCCTTGAAAGTTAAGAGCATATTCCAGTTGAATGATTATTCATACAGTGGTAAAAACCCCTCATACTTAACACTTTTCATCAACTATTCCCAAATTACCGGTCATATTTCCATTAAATCCACTCACTTCCCCCTGTTGCATAATTATTCTGGTTATGTCTTCCAAAATTATTGTTCTTGTTCTGTGAAACCATGAGTTCTAAATTCTAAATCTGTTGAAAACAAATTTTCCTGTGGAGTCTCTAGTTTGTTAATGATTAAAATTGTCAATGACCTTTTTCCCACAAAGTGTTGCTAAAGCCTATTATTATAAAAAACTAAATAATACTAGTAAGTGGGACCCCGTTGAACTATTGGAGATCGGATTTGCTCATTTTTTATGGTGTGATGATGTGCGACATGGCTTATGTGGTTTATGAGATCTTGTTGTTATTGGTTATGATTTGAGCTTATGAATTTTTTATTCTTTATGTTACTACAACAATTGATATTCATTAATATCATTTCTATATGTTCTTATCGCACCTGCACAATAAACATGTTATTCAAATTACATGAAGGATAGTTTTGAGAAAGGTAGGAATACTATAACAAACATAAATAGAAAGGATCTAACTCTGCAATTTTTCTATACTACATGCAAACAATTGGAAATAAATGAGAAACAATTGCAAAGGGGAGGAATTTAAAGCTATCCTATTCACTATACTACATGCATGAAAGACTTAAAAATTATTGTTAAATCCTAGCTAACAAGTAAATGGTTATGCAATTGTGAATGAATTATATGTTTAATATGCATATGGTATGAAAAATTGGTTGGGCATTTGGCAAGGTGATAGTGCTAATGGCTATGTGAATGGTTGAATTATATGGGACTTGAATTATGTCATGGCATAAGGCACACTATTGGGTTTTAATATGGTGATGGTTTCGATACATGGTTTGATTAATGGTTAATGAATAATGTGTTGGAATGTACTGATGAATGCATTGTGGGTGGAGGCGATGTGCATTTACTACACATCACCTTTAATCCTCCTGTTAGTTGCTACCCTATTCGGGATATTGTTCGATCTTGTTGTTTTGGTTATGCTCCGAATTTTTAGCAGGGAGGAACCACTCGACCAACTCTTGTTTTAAGGGATTTGATTATAGGTATGTCAATTTTTGGCCATTCCTGATTCTACTCTGGTTATGAAATGATTACTGGCTCAGGTGTATGGATTTTTGTTTTCCTAAGTGTTGCAACTATGTGAAATTTTGTTCTTGAATGAAGAGTGGATGGTTCTTCCTGTAAAAATATTGAATTCATGGAAGTGATCGGTCATCCTGGGTGGTAGATATTTGTTATCCTTGTTGGTTTTGTTGGAGGGTTTTTCTTTTGTCCTGAGGGAATGGCTATCTGTACGCATTTTTCACTAAACCCAGTCTTTGGATTTTATGTGGTTAGTACTTAGAGGTCTCCTATGGCATTGTGTTTCGTTCACTTGGGCATTGGTTGTTTCCACCACTAAGGGTCACGAAGTGAGTGTTCTGTTCTTAACTCAGCCCTGTCTTCACCACCATACTGTGGTAGTTTAAATGAAGAAAATGAGGTTTATAACCTACGTGAATTAAATAAAATTGACAGGCCGAATGGGAGCCTTACCTGTTGTTATGGCCCCCTTTCCATGGATTGTTTCCTGTCCACAAATGAATCATGCCTCTCTCTGTGTGCACACACTTGGCCTCGAAGGTTCCACCATTACGAGGAGTTGGATCTATTCCCCTGGTGTTTGCTACAGAGTAGACCCTTAACCCTCGAGTCTGAATTTTTATAGAGGATACTATTGTGCCTATCAAGTTGCTACGGGTTATTGTGGATTGAATGTATGGTCGATTACATTGAATACAGACTCGTCCATCTGGTCACATGGTAGTCCTATTGGTTTGACATTTAGTTACTGCTTCTGTGATAATAAGGATAAACCCTTCATTGCCAATTGCACTTTCAAAGTACACAGTCACTCTCCTTATGTTAATAACTCAGTATTGTTAATGGAGAAGGCCTCTACCTTAATTCGATTTGATGCGTGGGTATGCGTAGTTTCCACAACTTGTTAGGTTGATTGGTTTTTTACAACAATGCCAAATTGTTTGGTTGATACACAGTCATTGGTATTTTCACTAATGATTATTTGGATGATAGCTGGAACTGGTTACAAATGCTTGGTGTTTCTCACGCATGTCACATTGTGTGTATGGTGTTTTTGAAAAATGAAATAATGGGCGTGGTAACTGTGGTTTTCTTTGGGGCCAAATGATTATTGAACTAGATGACTGTAGAGAATATATCCACTGCATCCTTATGCATGTTTGATTGTATAAGCCTAAGTTTGTACAACATATTCGACCATGGTGTGACTAAATAGAAGCAATGTTATATTAAATCGATGGCTGAACACGAGATGTTGAGTTATTACCGTGACTGTGTGTTTGTTTTTTTTAAAGTGGAAATGATGCATCGTGGTGTTTTGGTGGCTATGCACTGCATGTAGTATGGATAGCTTGGTTTTCACACTCAAGGATACCCATAGAGTTTTAAGCATGTTTATTTATTGCAATCGATCACTTGTTAAAGCATGCCCAACTTTTTACAGTCACATTACATTGGGCTCGCACGATGATGGAGTTACGCTTGCATGATCGAATTACCCCGTGCATAGCTTGTGTCTAAATGGTGACTGTGGGTTGTATGTTTAATTGTCAATTCGGGTTTTGCAATTTGGTCTTGAATATTTTGGTTACTGCCTACATATGTTTAACACATATCATTGCATTTAAATAGTGGGTTTGACTGCAGTAATAGTAACTTCATTGTTAATTGAAAACATGACTTTTGAGTATTATTGTGGATTGAAATGCATGGGTAGTGGTTGATTTTGATGGTTAATAGAGTGGAATGGATACTATTTGGAAATTATTATAAGATGCAAATAAGGGAACAAATAATTTTTACAGATTGTGTGGGATGCCTATTGTCTTGTGATGGCATTGTGTTGGATATTTGATTATGAACAGTGAACTAGTTAAATGCACAAAAATTATTATTTGGTTAAGTGATTGATGGTTGATGCATTTCCTTTGGAAGAATGTTTTATGGATCACTTAATTAATTTCATGAACAATAATCATTTTTCTTCCCTTCTATTATTTCACTTTCTGCTAATTACAAACCCTATCACCTCCCATATTCATTTTTTCAC
The DNA here is from genome assembly GCA_010110895.2 of Picea sitchensis. Lineage (NCBI taxonomy): Eukaryota > Viridiplantae > Streptophyta > Pinopsida > Pinales > Pinaceae > Picea > Picea sitchensis. Next base: position 31,576 of record SNQJ01S0021156.1, on the reverse strand, counting down.
TCCCTATTCTCATATTGATTACAGTCAAGATAATTTATTTATTACAGTTGATTGTTGTTTTCATTGAGAAGTAACCATGTTCTTTTCCCCTCATGATATCATGTTATGCTCAATACAAACCCATCACATCTCCCATAACCATTTTCACCCCCTGATCATTGATAAACAGTAAAACAATTTGTATGGATTGGATTGCATGAGTCTGATACATTGCTGAGCCAAATCTATTTCATATATTTAAGAGTTTTCATGTATGGTTATTTAAAAGACTATTTTCTAATTGATCACGCATGCAGGATGAGTTTTTTCAGTCAAGGTAGCTATGGCCGAGGAAACAGAGGTAGAGGTAATTGGAACCAATGCCCAAGAAGGCCTAGGTTCTCCATACATTTTGACGTTGATTCATAAGAGCTTGGCCAATTGTTTCATGTTGGATTCTTCAATTGGATTGGATAGGGAATATTCCAAACTAGGCCTGAAAGGCCTCCTTTCCAAGCCCCATAATCACCTGGTATCCTTGTACCTCCTCATGTCTCATTACAAGCCGAGGTCCCTAAAAATGATGGATGGTAGGAGATTTTTCACCTGACAGTCTCCCAACATTATGGCTGGCCCAACTTGTCTTTGCCTCCTCCTTCATCGGTTAACCCCATTTCCCAAGCTGTCAGTGATCACTTGCCAGTGCAATCCTCCCATGCTAGCAAGAGATTAAAAACTGACACCCACGATGCCCTTGATAAAGGAAAATCCATTGCTGGTCCCTCCTCACCCTCCGATGGCTATGACAAATCTATGTCTTCCCGGATGCATTTGAGGGATGATTGTTCCCATGTGATCAGTGAAATTAGTCCTAAAGGCTCTGCACAGCCAAAGGAAAATTCAGGAAAATCAATAGGTGACAACAACAATCAAGGAAGGGTTTCATCACAGACTAGGAAATATGGTTTTTGAGTTTTTATTATATCTATTGTTTTATGACAGTCGACTTCAGGGATCTTTGGACACCATGTTTATTTTGGATATATGAGTATTATTTTTGAAATAATTTCAAATTTCATGAGTTTAAATTGCCAAAACTGAATATGTTGATGGGAGGCACAAGGAGGTTTGTTTTGCTTAACTAATGGTTATGTTATGATTTTTATGAACTAAAGGGAGTCACAAGGGGTCCCACCTACTTTTTATTATTTATTTATGACTCTTATTATAATTATTACTCTTCCCCCTAACTAAAGTTAGTTGATTCTTTTAATTAACTTAAATAATGAATCGGTTCAACTTCTTCAACCAATTCTAATTTGATAAAAGAAAAAGGAAAGGGAGGAACAAGAGGATGATAGAAGTAGAAGCATGCTAAGGGTCTTATTGTAGACAACAATATTCAGGGCTGAATCAAATCATTCAGACACTTGTTTTTCAGAGAGTCAAGTGGGAAACAATTTGCGACAAGTTGATCCAACTTTTAGAGTTCAGTTTTGGTTTTTTGTTAGAGGTCCTTTTGTATGTTCCATTGGGGATGTCTAAGTTTGAATTTGGTCCATGATTTTTGTATGAGATTTTGTAAACAAAATGACTCTTTGGTGAAATGGAATGAAATAAATGATTTCTTTATGTCTCATGTGTCTTGATTATCGTCTTGATGTATTTACTTATGTTCTTACATTTATTTAAGAAACTACTATATTAAGAAAATTACATAAAAAGTGAATTTCCAACAAGTTTTTTGTTGATAAAAGACTAGCCTAAGCACTCGTAATTAATACTTGTGAGTTAGGATGTTAGTTTTATTGGCTATAAACATAGGGTGATAGTCCCGTCTACTTTTCTTTAGCCAAGTAATGTCTGGAAATGCTTGAGTAAGATCATTTCATATATTTTCCTCAATAGTTAGGAAGTTATGTATGCCTTAATAAATATACAATGGAAGTGGTTGGACCAGCTAAAGCTTGCAACTAGAAGTACCACAAAGGTGACCCTTCGATTTGGGAGCTTCACTCATGAAACAATTATGATAGAAGCAATGAAAGGAACTCGAAGTAGGGGAAGAAAGGATTGGACACACGAGAGGAGAACATACAAAAATAGAAGAAGAGGAGTAGAGAAGTGCACGAGTGAGAATTATCAGAATGAATATTATATGAGGAAAATAGGAAACTAAACTAGTGAGCTTAGGGTCAAACTGAAATAGAGAAATTTCCCAAGCCTGAAATTGAGAAGAGAGGACCACAAGTTGGTTATTGTTGGAAATAAACCAACACTAGTAAGGGAAGGGAACTGAGGTATTGTATAACATTTAAGGGACTCCCTTGCATAGAGGAAATATATCTATGAAGGAACCTAGGAAGCTCATGGTGGTCACTGAATCGATGGGTAAAGGGAATTTTTGTTGTTTTCAGTTAGTGAATGAGAGAATCCTTCACATATAAGACCTAGATATGTGAGAAAATCCAATGAGTTCCCCTGGTGATACCATGGTCTGGAATGAGGGTGGTTTACTATATAAATCATAAATTTATCATAGACTATGATAGACACCCTTGAGTTGGAAGGTTGGATTTTATTTTGGAAATAGATAAGTTCTCTCTATAAAATTCCTTGTAAATAAATGTTACTTATTTTGTATTTTTTATTTGTGAAAGTTTTGAATGTGATGAAGGAATGATTGAATATAAAAATGGTATATATATTTAGTACCATCCCACAAGGGATATTAATTGTTGATTTGTGTATATTCGAGAGGTATTCCCACTAGATTCCAAGGTGTTAGGCATGTAGGAATTTTGGTTGGCACCAATTTTGACTTTCGTTTCAGTGAAATCAACCTAGAAATGAGGCTAGGGACTCATGGGAAAGTTGATGAGATTTGTGGGTTTGTGTGGGAATTACACACCCATAAAGAGGACTGAAATATTCTAATTAATTGTTGTGTTTAGGAAGGGATCCTAAACTCACTCAATGGACTCCTCTAGAAAGAAGATATTTCATTGTGACATTAGATGGTCATAGTGTGGCATCATGGAGTTAGCATAAGTGAGTTAACACTTGTTCTAAGGAGTATGGAAACTATATCAATGATACTTTTTCACCTAGGAAATATGGCCTAGGGTTTCTGGATTAGAATGAAAAAGTGAGAAAGGATGCACATGCAAAGAAAACTGAGTTTTTGAGATTATATGTGGTTTTCACGAAGGTGAATCATGTATATGCGCGGATTGCATAAGGACAAATCACGTATAGGGTAAATGTGATTTGTAGTGGAGAAAACACTGTATGTCTATGGGTTTCCAGTAAGGTGAATCACATATGTTTTTGGGGGGCAGGTACAGATCTATACAGGCTGACAGGTGATGTCAACAGGCTATACAAATGGTCTACAATAGATTCATGGGTAGAGTATATTTCCAGAATTTTTTTGAGGTTTGGTTTTCTGATTTGTATGGTTATTGGAGAACAATATTATTCTCATCTTTGGTGAATTTGGAGGAAAAGGTTGTCCTCTAATTTTGGTGATATTGTATTGTCTAGGAGAGCTAGTTTTTCCCTCAACATTTCTGATCGTAACAATATTATATAACTGAAATTTATGTCTCTTGTGTATTAATGATTCATCTTTGATCTTGTTGTCTCTGCTACATATGTTTTCAGTCAAAACATTCAGTGTAAAGTTATTTAGTGATAACAACTAGGGTCTTATTGTTGGATCACTAAGAATCAATTTTCATATCTAAAGTTAGTCACATAGAGATGAAAGTGAAAATTTACATGGTATCAGAGTGTGGGATTTGAAGAGAAGGGATAATATCGAGACACATTTTTGGTCAAAACTCTAGAAGAGTGTTGTTCTTGTTTTTTTTCCAGGTAAGTCACCATTAAAACTTAATCGGTGGATAGTGGACCTTCTCAGCATATGAAAAGGTCACAAAATCCACTCACTAGTTTATCATAGCAGAAATCACGATTACATGTGGAACTTGGAGATAATGCCAAGTATGAATTAAAGGGAGTTGGAACAACTTCATTTCAGTTGAAGTCTGGAAATCCTCTCAGGATGAGTGAAGTGTTGTATGTAGATAGACTAAATAAGAACCTACTCTCTATCTCTGCCATGGAGGAAAAAGGGTATGCAGTGGATTTCATTGATGGGAAGGTTCTTTCTTGGCCAAAAGGATTGAGTATTGACTCAATATAAGTCATTGGGACTCATGATGGAAGTCTCTACAAGATGACAAGTAAGCCAACTCAAGCCTTGGTACATGGAAATGATAACCCATGCGAGCTTTGGAATAAGATATTGGGACACATGCATCACCAATATTTACTAGTGTTAAGAAATATGGTTACAAGTCTCCCAGATTTTGCAACTAAGAATCAGGGAGTATGCAAAGGTTGTGCACTTGGAAAGAATGTAAAGACTACTTTTCCAAGTAGCAATAGTAGGTCAAATAAGATGCTAGACTGGGTACATTCATATGTGTGTGGATGGATGCTAGTTCCATCTGCGAGTGGTTTTCAATATTATGTGATCTTCAATGCTAATTATTCCAGGAGAACATGGATATTCTTTATGAAGACAAAGGATGAATTCTTCATTCAATTCAGGGAGTTCAAATCTCTGGTGGAGAATCATAAAGGAAGGAAGATCAAGGTATTGAGGTAAGACAATGAAGGTGAGTATACCTCCAACGCGTTCAATAATTCCTTCAAGAAATAAGGAATTAAGAGGGAGTCAACATTACCTTTCAACCCTCAACATAATGGGGTTGGCGAAATAAAGAATTAGAAAATACTTGAGCTTGCCAAGGCAATGTTGTATGACCAGAATCTACTCAAGATGCTTTGGATATGAGCATGCAACACTGTAGTTTTTGTTTAAAAAAGGATTCCTCATAGTATCTTGGAGGATAAGACTACTGAGGAGGCATTCATAGGAGTGAAACTAGAGATAGGGAATTTGAGGATCTTTGGTTGTCTAGTATATATCCATGTTCCCAAGGAGAAGAGGAAAAAATTAGAACCTTCTAGGAGGAAGGGAATATTTGTGGGATACATCAAGACTTCAAAGGACTACCAAATCTACATTCCAGGACAACAATATGTTAAGGTCATTCGAGATGTCAAGTTTGAGGAGGATTTGGATTTTAGAAAGTCTCTTGAGATCACAATAGGTGCTAAGGAATAGGAGGTTCCAAAGTTTGAGGAGAGTAAATTACCATTATGTATAGAGGAGCGAACCTCAGAACATGAGGAAGAGTTAGAGGAGTCTTTGGAACCAGTAGATCCTCCTAACAACTAGAACACAAGGCCTAAATGGATTCATGAGAATTTGAAGGCTGTCGAGGGACATCCAGTCCCCAGATATACCCATAGAGAAATAATACCTTCAAAGAGATTTGGGTCATGGATCTATTGACGGGCGAAATTGACCACTCGTCAACTGAAGGAGTGAATCTGGTCCGGGGTTGTCTAATTAATCCAAGTCGTTTGAATTAATCCACTCCTACAGGTTTAGTGGCTCCATTAAACTAAATAAAATGAAATAACTTGATGAATAACAATCGCTGAAAACTATATATTGATCTAATATATATTTACAGTTAAACTGACTAATATTTATAAAATAAATCTACTTATTATATGTACAATATATACAAATAATTCTATTTCTAATATATATATAATATGTACACAATGCAAATTTTAATCTAAATCCGTGAAAATTGAATATAAATTGATTTTTTAAACAACAGTAAAACTATTATTTAATCTGTTTATACTCTAGAAATGGAATATCAAACTGTCTAATTGAAGACAAAAATAACAGATAGTAGAAGATGTTTTAATTGCAGGAAATTTCTATATTCATACTAATGAAATCAAACTAATAAACTGACTTGTTACCGCATCCAATATTTGTTCAGTGTGTAGAATCCAATCTCCCTGTCTGATGAGGTAAACCCGCAGTAGATCCTACAATTGCTTCTCATAAATGTGAAGTAGTAATGATTGAATTCGAATGATAGAACATATAATAGATATAATCACAACAATCTCATAATTTCACAAGTATCCACATTAAGATAAATCTCGCTGTGAGAACTTGTGTATAAACGTTCAATAAAGGATAAAGATAAATCTCTTAATTCAAGTTTGAACAAAATGATTGTTGTGTGTTAAATCTGGAACATAAAACATGGATAATATATAAATTTGTATCATACCAATTTGTAGTAAACCACGACAGCGAAAGCAATCATAATCTAATTACAAATTGAAATAATCATGACTTGAATAAAACCACAATACAGAAAAGCTAAAGTTGTGACGAGTATTATATTTCATTCAAGTCTATAAATGAAAAATCCATAGTCTTTCCCCAGGCAGAGGTGATCTCATGTTTACAAAATAACATGCTTATATAGGTTCCAGGAACACAATGTTTCCTGTTGATAATATCAAATCTGTTCCAAAAATATGGGGGATTCAACCTTCCTGATTTTACTTGATATCAAAATACCAACAACCTAATCTATTTACTAAAAACACAAATCTAATAAGGCTAGGAGATCTCAACAGTGCTTCATATCTCCTTGAAAATCATGGGTTCCTGAAAACAAATAAAAATGGGAAGATTTTAGATACGTTTTCAATTGTTAAATCAAGCAATTCGAATTTTTCTAACTGGCTACAGAATCTTATGATTTTGTAGCTAGTTATAATTACAACTACAATAATAATTTATTCAACAAACAAAACAAACTAAAAAGTAATATATTCAAACAAATCGTATATCCTAAATTGAGAGTGAAAAAATCATGCTAAACTTGAAAAAGATCATACCTCAAATCATGGGATTAAAACATATCAAGCAATCTTGGAGTTTACTATTGTTGTCGCTGCCTCTACATTCTTAAAAATGACGGATCCTGTAGTTTTTAGGCATTTTTCCTTTGCTTGAGTTATGGATTGGAGTCTATTGTTCTCGTTTGTCAATGAATCCACTTGGTCTTTCAAAGATTTAAGTTGAGACTGTAGTAAAGGCACATCCCTATAATACCTGTCGATCCAGGATCGACATTCATCACATTGTGGCTGTAGAGACTGTGCATTGGCACTGACAGCATTAAGGGTTGGAGAATCATCCACGCGAAAGGTAGGTTTATCACAGAGTCGAATGCCAGGAAATTCACGATTATCCTTTAGACATGGAGGCAGGTTACTAACATAATCGTAGGGTCTATCAAGGCAAAGTCCATATGACATTAGATCCTCTTCGGCCAAGAACCTTTCAATTTATGAATCCAAGTCTTCACTTACCTCAATTGTGTTTTTTGTGTCTACATGGGGTTTGGATTTGTTTCGAGCACATCGTGAAATCAAACGACCGATCCTTTTATTCTTATAATTAACATCGACGTTTCCATTTAGCTTCTTCCCTGTGGGTATTTTAACAGTTTTAACACAACTCTTTGGGTGCGAATCCAGTCAATTGTCCGGTTGAGTAACATTAGGGTAGGTTGAGGGTTCAATATTAGGGGAAAGATCATAGGGCATGAGAAATGGAGGAGGAGTGGTAGGTTTCACAAGGGTTATCGTGATAACAGGCTTATCAACCTATCCCAACTCACTATTGCCAAAGCCATTTTGTAAAACAAAAGCATCCCAACAATCATTGTGTAATTGCAACTGATGCACAAGGATAATTTTAATTAAACCATGATGGAATAAACTTGAATCAGACCTCTGCCTCCTAAACCGTTTTCCCATCTTGTACAGACTTCTAAGCAGGAAGTAGGGCATGTTCAATGGGAAGTCAATGAAAATCATAAGAAATCGCAGATGATACAAAAAAACCAACCCAAATATTCCTTCACACGTAATGAACTATTTCACAATAGCAACAAGATCATTCCACCTAGGTTTTAAAGATGAGACAGGGATACCTTAGTCCCAACTAGTAATTTTTCGTGAGGTGAACATCAAAGTCCAGGGGACCTCTTCAACTTTTGCGTTCTTGAACCATTTTTGCCCGATAGCTGGTAAACCCGTAGCTTGGCTTAAAAATTCTTCATTTATCTCTAGCTGCACATCACCTATCTTTTCTCTGCAACCATCAAAGGTCAATGCGAACTCCTAGGCAACTCTCAGATTGAAACCCTTAAAGTTTTCAATGAATAAATGCCAATTGTTCCTTTCTAAATCGTCCCTGGTGTTATCATACGATAACAAGGTTTGGATGCCATTGGGCTCGATCCTTACCAATGGAGCCATGGTGAATAGAAGGTAATCAACACAGAACTCAGAGGTAGGGTTTGATAAAAAACCATAAAGCCATAGCCCTGAGCTTCCACAAAACAATGCCATGACAGTTGAAACGGTAGGCAGAGGCGTTAATCACCATGCATGGGAACAAAATCGTGAATCCCGAGACCATACAGAGTAGTAATAGCATGTTGTACTTCATATGAAACCTTGGCATATGGGTACGTATAAGGATTAGAACACTTGAAAACCATAGTACGCACATTCATAGTTTGATTACAAAGGTAAGTGTATCAAATAAAAATTGAACAATTAAAAGTTTTATGAATGAAAACTCCATTAATATCAATCGAAAATTAATGCATGGAGGTATTTCACTTGTGTAACCAAGGCGCGTTTAGAACCAAGGAGTTGTAAACAAGGAGAACAATCATGTTCATAGCAAAAATATGACAATTCGATAATAGATCATATGAACAGTTTTCCTTTAATAAAAAATCGAAACAAAGTGTCAATTCTAGCTGCGAGTTTTCATGCTTACAGTCATGAAAACAAAAAATCGAAAGGAAGATATGTAAAAAGAAACAAGTGACAAGTGTCGTTTAGTGATAATGGTCATGACGAGTAATGAAAATTTAGAGACCCTGTGTAGGCAACTTATAAAAAATAGAAATTATATTATTGCTGCCAACAATGGCGACACGCTGGGAGAAGAAGTTATCTCTACCAAATGAACGAGTTCAGATTAGGATAATCAGAAAAAACTTCGAATCAAAAACAACAAAAAAGTTGTCTGAACATCGTAAACAATTATAATGCATTCCAGTTTCAAATTACTGTTATTTTAAAGAGACGAAAACTGACAACAATCTTAACAGAAGAGAGTCACGATATTAAAGTTAAAATCTTCAATACTATTGACAGGGACGCTACTGCCAGTAGGCATCCATAGCCTCGATAGGGATGTCAATTAACCCACTCTGATATCTATATCCTATCAAGAAGTTCCAGATCAGAACGAAGGACATTTAAGGTCAAAACAGAATCCATATCTAAGAATTTTCATATACCTGACATTGCTTCGCTGCCAGTGGGCCTGTTCAGTACTCCGACGAAGTTATCTTGGCATCATTCATGCATTTACCCGCTACCATCAGACTTGTTAGTATCCCGATGAGTTTACAAGCACTTCCCACAGCTCTCTAAAAATTTATTTAGTTTTTTAAAGATTTTTAATAGAGCGGGGTGACGCTGAAAATCCTAGTTTTTGGACACATCTTAGTAAATTACAGACCTTGAAGAAATTTCTTAGTTGTCCTTCATTAAGATATAGAAATAGTTTGTTAATAAAATCGACTTTCAAGAGCAGAGAGACATCTCTGAGTTGTTCTCTTAAGGAACAGGGACAGTGTAAAAATATTTTTTATGGATGATCGTGAGTACCTTCAGTTGCAGATTGAAATCAAGAAATGCTTTTCAAACAACAAGTTATCTTTAACATGGCTGCAAACTCAAAAAAATATCACAATTGATGTTTAAACAACTTTCAAAAATCATTTTAGAGGGGAAATTTTTTTGTTCTCTTTGTCTGAGCTAGCCCATGGTGCAGGCATGTGTGTTTCAAAAAGAAATACTGATAAGCATAAAGGAAAAATCAAAACAAACCAGCAAAGAAAAACAAACAACAAACAAAACACAAATATTTACACAGTGTACATGGGAGTGTCATCAGGCAAAGTACCTTTTTAGAGCTTGTCCATTCACCGGAAAGGTGTCTGGCTATCCCTCTAAATTCTGTAATCGAAAGGAACTGGGACCCAATTTCTCAGCAATTAAAAATGGTCCCAACCACAAGTTCTGAAACTTTGTATGCTCTCCTTTTCCCTCATGAGGTTTGTCCCATTTTAGAACAAGGTCACCTACCTCAAAATTTCTGTCAGAGGAAGAATTGGAATCAAACCAGTTTTTAATAATGAGTTGATGTTGATCCGATTTCCATTTTGCTTGAGCCCTCACTTCTTCTAATTTTAACAAAGCGTTAATTCGACTCTCCAAAGGGGGGAAGTCCTCTTCCTGTACTTTCTGTGATAACTGTAGAGATGGAAGAAGGACATGTAGTGGAAGAATTGCCTCCCTGTCGTAAACGAGAAAGAAAGGTGAGTTACCCACAACAGTTTTAGGAGTTACTCTATCAGCCCAGATTGTATTTAACATTGTGTTATGCCAATTTTTATGGTTTGTGGAGACCGTTCTCTTGTTAATTTTGATCAGATTTTTATTAGTTGATTCTTCCAAACTGTTGCCTTAGGGGTAATAGCTGGCAGAGTACTTTAATTTAATTCCTTTTTATAGAGCGAAATCATTCATTTCAAGAGACGAAAAATAAGAAGCATTATCAAATACCAGGCATTCAGGAATACCGAAATAGGTAATAATATTTGAATTCAAGAAGGATATTACCTGGCTTGTATTTACAACTTTTAATGGGGCGTCCTTAGACCACCTGGTGAAGTAATCTATGGATATTATGATATATTTATGCTCCTGCGAGGATGGCGGATTGATTGGGCCTATAATATCTAGACCCCACTACTGAAAAGGGGAGTCTACCGAAACTGGTTGCAAAGGGAAAGATGGTTTCTGTATTCGTCCAGATGCTTTTTGACAAATTACACACTTGCGAC
>SNQJ01S0021155.1:50651-64914 GCA_010110895.2 Picea sitchensis | reverse complement strand
AATGAGTGTGGGGCTCTTTTTCCCAAAACTTCCCTCTTACAAAAAACGCCTTAGTTAACATTCAACATTTACTCATTACTCATTGCTTTCATTTATAACCAGTTATATGTGAACATATATCAGCAACATATATCATCAATATATCATCAACAAGTCATCACCACAAGGAACACAAAGAACACAAGATGTGTGTACAATTTTTCTTTTTATTATGGAAAATAATCCGGGGGTTTTTCAGCAACAACTGAATAGAGTACAACTCTACAAGAGCACCAACTCTATATGCAAGACTCAGCTTACATTCTCATCATTAACTGAGACGAGGCAACAATCCTCAACAGATATCAATCTGCCAACAGGTACGCGACCTGTCAGTAGTGAAACCCGCGTTTGTATGCGCCCTGGCTCACTACAACCTGTGTATGCATGCGACCAGTGTATACAACAACCGGCGTATACCTTCTGAGATTCTTAGGGTTTGTCCTTAAATATCAATTCAAATCCTCTGCAACTGATATATCATTCTCTTTTGTCTCTGATTGTCCAATATGACCACCAGCTAGTCACAACATATCCAATCTTTCCAATAGTCTACTCATTCTCCACAATCAATCAATATGAATGCTATCTCAATCATGTATAAACAACTAGTATACCATAACAATCATGTCACCACTGAATCACACGAGTACTTCTCACTCCATCAACCAAATCAACCAAACTGAACCACATCATAGAAATCATACCAAGAACGCCCTAAGAATTCACATCACATCAAACAATAGTATCCATCAAGATAATAATGTAACCATACCAGTGTCTTAGTGGCATATCTGAGCCCATAGAATGTAGATCTAGAACCTGGCATAGTCTTCAATAGATAGTCATCAACTCAAACACAAATCTCCATGATTTTATCACTGTACATGCCTTGTTCTCATACACCCCACGTGTGTATGTGCCCTGGCTCATTACAACCCACGTACACCTCAGAAGCTAGGGTTTCTGAAGCTCCGAGACTTTTTCTGTCAAGATCTATGACATTTTCCAAAACTTTGATGCGTCCATGAGATCCTCCTCTCGCTCTCTTCCTCAGAATAGATCCTTAATCATGCTCAAGAGATCCATATCAAAGATGCTCTCACAAGAATCTGTCCATCAATACACCAAAATATATTCTCACAAGAAGCTTTCCATTTGATCCACACAAAGGATGTTTAGAAAGAGTCCATAGCTATCTTATTTATACTTTCATCCTCTAGGTCACTTAACCCATTTCTAGGTCACTTAACCTATTTTTCTTATTTTAGGGTTAACCACTTTCTATAAATAGAAGGTTCTCCAATACTTTATCATTTAAATATTCCTTCTTGATTTTGTCACTTCTTTTTATTATTTAAATAATCCACCTTGACGTTTTCACTTTACTTTATCATTTAAATAATGATTTCTTCTTTTAGGTCACTTTGACTTCTTTGACCTTGGGGGCTTCAAGCCTTCATATATGGGTCTTTCATCTTCGTAAGGCCATAACTTTCAAACCATGAGGATTTATGTGACATTCCACATACCACCAGAAATGGCATGAAAAGCACTATCCATATAGGATATTTTCACCAATAACTTCATTGATCTTCATCTAATTATTCCACATACAAGAATAGGTTCTCTCAACCACAAAGCATCTTTCGATGAGGGATTTCACCATAAGGGTACCACTTTGGAGTTCATCCATTTGTACTTCTTATTAATCATGAAAAGACAATAATGAGTCATCAAACTATGCATAATATAAATAATCCATCTTCATCATGCATCAATGACAACTCATTGATCCATCTTCATCTATCCATCTTGATCCATCTTCATCGATTGGTTTCCACTTGAAATATATCATTCTCATCAAGGATAATGATTATACATTGTTTATCAATCAATCAAGATTATCAATCAATCAATCAATCACTTGACATCAATCCTTTGACATCAAAATAATCAAACCATTGGCATCAATGACAACATGATCCAACAATATCCCCCTTTGGCATTGATGGCAATACCAACATTAATGTCAACACCAATTACCAATTATTGATGTCAACATGTAGATAAGGCATGCTCTACATTAGTAGTCATCAAGCATTTTAATATGACTATCTCTCCCCATTACTAAACATCAATCACATCAATGTGACCATTTCACCCCCTTTGACATCAATGGCAAAGGTCCATTCTCCTCTTGGAGTTGCTCCTCTTGCTTGAAATCTCATTGGGGTTGCTCCCCTTATATTGTTTCCATTGAATAATCTCTCCCCTTTTGAATAAGGGATATTTCTCATGCTCACTCTATGACCATCGTTCCCCCTAGAATTATGCCTTTGTGCTTTTTCCTCAAGTATAGAGATATTTTCTAGGTATGCATATGATAAGTGTTTCCTCCTAGAATCATAAGAAGAATGACTCCCCCTATATGTATGTCTCCCCCTATTTTCAACCGGATCATAGATCAACCACGCTCTATATGACGATCCCTGGACATGATCTAACATGGAACCATGAAAACCTGCAACAAACAGTGTCAGAACCTGCAATAAACAATGTTAGACTCTGCAACATTGAGTTATACCAACATATCAAGCTGCAATCCATGTGCATTGCCTTTTCCCCAAGGCTTTACCACATATACGCGGTCTGTTGCACAAGAGCTCATGTATGTATGCGACCTATTCAAGGTCAGCCTACGTATGTACACAACTGATACCATGTCACCCATGTATGCCTCAGTAGATGACTTACTTAAGCTTCCCTTTAGTATTTCATTCTGTTCTGGTTGTTCTGTCTTCTTCACCCACTTCTGTAGGTGTCCCTTCTCTTCAAAACTTGAGCTTTGAGCATCCATATTTTCAAATATGTCTCCTTTCCTTAGTTCATTTCTTCTTCTATCCATACTATGTGAAGTCCCCATCATGAACGTTTTTCTTATGTTCCTGCACTCCTAGGATTTGTGGCCAAATTGACTGCAGCTGTAGCATCTCATGGTGTTATAGTGAACAACAATGTGTCCTACTTGATAAAATCTCCAACACCTTATGGTGTTATAAAATATTCCATTGTATCTCCTTTCATAAGATCTACATTCAAAATATTTGTGACCATATCCATTACATGAATAACAATTCCCATGAAAAATACTTTCATACCTTTGCTTTGGTGTCCCAAGAGTAGCTTCTTGGGGTCTTCCTTGCTTTGTTCTTTTGAAATTGTCTTTGCCTTGTGTAGATGGTTGTTTTGCAACATTGTCTTCCTTCTTTGATAGACTTCCCTCATGCTTCTTTGAGGTGCTTTCTTCAACATATGTAGCTTCTTATTTTTATCCAAGACCTGATTTATCAAGTTGTGATCTTTGACTTTCCAAGATCTCATCCAATATTCGTGAGTTGTTCAAGAATTTGTTTGAATTTTCCACCTTCTTTCTAAGGTCAACAATTTCAACTTATAACTTACAACATGACTCTACTTTTTCATTTATTTGATTCTTCAATAGTTCCTCTATTCTTTTGGCTTCTTCAATTTGGGTCTTGAGATGGAAAATGGTTTCAAAACTTTTGCTAATCTCATCATCTACATTTATATATTCTTTTCCATTCTTTAATCTTTTGATCTCTTCTTCCTTTTCTTCTATTTGAGTCTTATTGTTCTCTTCTTGTTCCTTGAGCATTTCCTTTAATTTCAAGATGTTCCTTAGACTCCTCCTAAGAAAATTCTTAGTGTTATCTGAAAGATAGTTATAGTCTATATAATAATGATAAATTATATATCTATATAAACCCTCTTCAAATTCCTTTTGAAGTTTTAATAGATTTTCTTCTATTCTTTTCATGGGATAATTACCATCAAAATTTACGCAAACTGTTTCTAGATCTTCTTATTCACTTGTAGACAAAAAATTCATCATCATAATTACAATAAAGGGTTTTTGAGGGTTCTTTACCTTCATTTGAAATATCTTCATGATATTCCTTTTTGTCAACATCAACACATAATTATTTGCCTTCATTTGAAATGTCTTTAAGATCTTCCTTTGTGCTATCATCACTTGAAATTTTTTGAAGATCACATTTAGAAATAATACAATCAAGGGTTTTTGGAGATTCTTTACCTTTAATGATCTTGATGGGGTGATATTCAATATCTTCCTTCTCCTTCTTGCTTTGATATGTCTCCTTTATATTTAGCCATAGATCCTTGGTGGAAGTGCATTGTTCCATGCTCTCTTTTATAGGGCTTGAGAGTCCACTAAGAATGGTCTTGAGAGCCAATGCATCATTCCTCGTTCCTTCCCTTTGAGATGAAAACTTTGACTTGTTCTTCAATGAAACTGATCCACCAATGGCTACCTTCCAAATAGCTTCTCCCATTTCCTTCAAATGTATTCTCATCTCTATTCTCCAAGTAGAATAGTTTTCCTCATCAAGGATTGGAAATTCATCATCCATTTGTGTGTCTATGGATCTCCTTCAAGCTTGTTAAGGCTTGTAGTGAAGGAATTCTCTGATACCAATTGTTGGACACACCTACCACACTTAGAGCGGGGGGTGAATGAGTGTGGGCATCCTTCTCCCAAAACTTCCCTCTTACACAAAACTCCTTAGTTAACATTCAACATTTACTCATTACTCATTGTTTTCATTTATAACCAGTTATATGTGAACATATATCAACAATATATCATCAACAAGTCATCACCACAAGGAACACAAAGAACACAAGATGTATGTATAATTTTTCTTTTTATTATGGACAACAATCCAAGGGTTTTTTTATCAACAAGTGAATAGAGTACAACTCTACAAGAGCACCCGATCTATATGCAAGACTCAACTTACATTCTCAACATCAACTAAGATGAGGCAACAATCCTCAACAGATATCAATATGTCAACAGGTACGCAACCTGTCAGTAGTGCAGCCCACGTGTGTATGCGCCCTGACTCACTACAGCCCGCGTATGCACGTGGCCAGTGTATACAACAACCTATGTATACCCTCTGAGCTTCTTAGGGTTTGTCCTTCAATATCAACTCAGATCCTCTGCAACCAATATATTATTCTCTTATGTCTCTGACTATCCAATCTGACCACCAGCCAGTCACAACATATCCAAGCTTTCCAATAGTCTACTCATTCTCCACAATCAATCAATATGAATGCTATCTCAATCATGTGTAAACAACTAGTATACCATACCAATCATGTTACCACTAAATCACATGAGTACTGCTCACTCCATCAACAAAATCAACCAAAATGAACCACATCATAGAAGCTATACCAAGAATTCTCTAAGCATTTACATCAAATCAAACAATAGTATCCATCAAGACAATAATGTAACCATACCAGTGTCTTAGTGGCAGATGTGAGCCCATAGAATGCAAACCTGGAACCTGCCACAATCTTCAACAGACAATCATCAACTCAAACACAAATCTCCATGAGTTTTTCACTGTACGCGCCCTGTCCTCATACACCCCACGTGTGTACGTGCCCTGACTCATTACAGCCCGTATACACCTAACAAACTAAGGTTTCTTAAGCTCCAATACTTTTTTTGTCAAGATCTCCGACAACTTCCAAAAATTTGATGCGCCCATGAGATCCTCCACTCGCTCTCTTCCTCAGAATAGATCCTCAATCATGCTCAAGAGATCCATATCAAAGATGCTCTCACAAGAAGCTCTCCATCAATACTCCAAAATATATTCTCACAAGAAGATTTCCATTTTATCCACACAAAGGATGTTTAGCAAGATTCCATAGCTATCTTATTTATACTTTCATCCTCTAGGTCACTTAACCCATTTCTAGGTCACTTAACCTATTTTTATTATTTTAGGGTTAACCACTTTCCATAAATAGAAGGTTATCCAATACTTTATCATTTAAATATTCCTTCTTGATTTTGTCACTTCTTTTTATTATTTAAATAATCCACCTTGACTTTGTCACTTTACTTAATCATTTAAACAATGATTTCTTCTTTTAGGTCACTTTGAATTCTTTGACCTTGGGGCCTTCAAGCCTTCATATAGGGGTCCTTCATCTTTGTAAGGCCATAAATTTCAAACCATGAGGAGTTATGTGACATTCCACATACCACCGGAAATGGCATGACAAACACTATCCATATAGGATAGTTTCACCAATAACTTCATTGATATTCATCTCATTATTCCACATACAATCATAGGTTCTCTCAACCACAACTCAACCACAAAGTGTCTTCCCGTGAGGGATTTCACCATAAGGGGACCACTTTGGAGCTCATCCATTGTACTTCGTATTAATCATGACAAGAGAATAATGAGTCATCAAACTATGCATAATATAAATAATACATCTTCATCATGTATCAATGACAACTCATTGATCCATCTTCATCTATGCATCTTGATCCATCTTCATCGATTCGTTTCCACTTGACATCTATCATTCTCATCAAGGATAATGCATATACATTGTTTATCAGTCAATCAAGCTTATCAATCAATCAATCACTCAATCACTTGACATCAATCTTTTGAAATCAAAATAATCAAACCATTTGAATCAATGACAACATGATCCAACAATAATACCCTTTCTCATCCCCCCAAAAATCTATTTAAAAACACTCTTCATGCAAACATGTGAATGCACCAAAAATTAGGTCTTCTACCCACATAGATTGTCTATCTTTATATTTCTTTCTTGACTTACACTCTTCTCCAAGATGATTATACCCATCCCCCATTCTCTCAATAACTATGGGAAGTGACTCTCACACCAACCCTCTTACATGAATTCAATTATTGGGATATAGAACACTCAACAACTAATGGAAGGTTCACGGCAAGGATAATTTATAGGAAAATAGAAAATGGGCCTTGGTTTACTAGATGTGGGTAACTCTCCCCCTTGGACTCCTTCCCTCTCTTTTGGATACTTATCCCCAAAGTCTTCGTTTGTGTCCATTTGTAGTTTGAAATACATTTTATTCATTATATTTCAATTTATGTTGTTTATATATTGTCTCTCGTCCATACATCACATTTACAATATACATCACTTGACTCTTGGCCACATGTTATATTTACAGTACACATTGTTATTTTGGGGTTGAAAATGGGGATGTTACATTCCCCCCACCTACAAAATGCACTATCCTTAGTGCACATAATCATACAACTCTCTCTCTCTCTCTCTCTCTCTCACACACACACACACACGCACACACACACACACACACACATATATATATATAGCTAAACATTATATCAACATACATGATAATTCCAAAATTTAATGACTCACGCAACAATTCAAACTAGTAAGTCCCCTTTCCCCTCAACCCAAACATTGGTTGGACAGGAAATATCTGAATTGTGGCTCCAAGAATTCCATCTTGCCAAAATAGAGTCTTCTTTCACTTATGTACAAACGTACATTCAATTTTCTTCAAAATTTTCAAAAATGTGTGGGTATGTGTCTCTCATGGCTTCCTCATGCTCCCATGAAGCATATTCAAGACCGTAATAGGTCCATTGAACCTTTACCAAGCCTATGGATTTTTTCCTAAGCACTTTGATTTTCTGGTGCAAGATGCACACAGGTTCCACCCAGAAATCCCCTTCATGTTCCACCTAGATCACATTCAAATCAATCACATGATTAGGATCAGGTACATACTTTTTTAATAAAGACACATGGAACACGTTATGAATTCTCATGGATTTAGGTAATTCTAGCATGTATGCAACTAGTCCTATCCTTTCTAAGATCTCAAAATTCTCACAATATCTCGCTGCCAATTTTGGGAAACTTCCCAATTTCAACGAGCTTCTCTTGGATTTAACCTTTAAAAACACATCCTCTCCCACTTTCAATTATCTCTTTGTTATATTTTTATCATCATATATATTTTGTCAATATTGTGGAACTTTCAATTTTTGTCGGATCTTTACCATCTATTCTTCCATTTCCTTTAACAATTCTAGCCCAATCACAACTCTGTCGACTAGGTTATCCCAACTTACTGGTGTGTTTCATTTTTTCCCATACAATTCTTCAAACAATCTCATCTTCAATGATTATGGATACCCCTTGTTGTATGTAAAATCAACTAAATTGATGTATTCTTCCCAATTACAAGGGTCTTCCATTACATACATTCTCAACATATATTCAATTATCCAATTAATTATCTTTGTATTCCCAACTGACTCTGGGTGATATGTCATACTGAAATTTAAATTTGTTCCAAATACCCTAAATAACCCCTTCCAAAAATTGGAAGTGAACTTGGGGTCTCGATCTGATACTATTGTCTTCAGCACACCATGTAGTCTAGAAACTACTCTTATATGAATTTTTGCAATACTGGTTTCCTTATGAGTTACTTTTACAGGAATTAAATGTGCAACCTTTGTAATCTTGTCCACAAATACCATGATGGAATCATGTTTCCTTATTGTCGGAGGAAATTTGGTAATAAAATATATAGTAACAACTTCCCATTTCCATTCTTGAATAGGAAATGGTTGCAACAATCTTGCTAGATGTCTATGTTCAACCTTTACCTTTTGACATTCCATGCATCTGGCCAAATAATAAGTGACATATTTCTTCATACCAGGACAAAAGTATTGACCTCTTAAAGATGTAATAGTTTTCTGATATCCTGGATGTCTAGTGTATGGCACATTATGCATCTCCTTTAGAACCAAATTTCTCAATTCCTAAGAATTGGGGACATAAACTCTATCTGAAATAAGAGGATTTCATCATATTATAGCTTGTAATCCTTATATTTATGTTGTATATGATCCTATTGTAAGTGTTAGCTCTAGAAATCACCCTCAGACTGCAAATGACGAGAGCGTAGAAACATTTGAATATGGGTGTGTAAATTTGTTTATATGAATGGGTCAAAATGATGAGAAGGAGAGAAGGGGAAAAAAAAGGTCCATAAAATGTTCAATTGGGCATGGAGTCAACATATCCTAAAGATTGAAGGCACTCAAGCTACTTATCAGACAAAGGTTGTGTAGATAGAAGAATGGAGAAGAAAACATAAAGACGAAAATTCATCCAACGAAAGATCCTTTCTGTCAAATGAACTAATGAAGATACTTGAATAATACAATGATAAAATAGGCATGCTACAACAGAATCTCTGCTGCTCATAGATCTACCTATCAATGGCAAGTTTTGATTCTCAAAATTTGCATTTTATCCTAGTAGAAAAAAAAAAAACAGAATAGAAAGACATACTGATAAAACAACCTTCATAGATCTTCAATGACAGAAATATATTTAAAAGAACATGCCTCATAGGATTATAGTCATGTATCCAAATTTCTGTCCTCAGTCCCTCTCGAGTCTCTCCCCCCTTTCTTTTGTCTTTACATATGCATATATATAAAATATCCATGCTTAGCTTTCTAAGATTCAAGCTCTAACTCATGTTTCTTAAAATAAAAACGGTTACAAAATAGCGACACATGTAGCCATTGACTGCCTAACTCCTGGGAACTGAATAAGAAAGAATTGACATGTGTACAACTACTTACTAACTTCTAGGGATTAGTTAAATAGAAAATAACTAAAATCTGAAAGTATATGATGGAATTGCTAGATTTAAAATAATCTTCATCAATCTGCCACCTACAATTATTGATAAAGTTATTAATATCCTTAAGGATGTGTCACCATCTTCTTTGCTACCACGTTCCTTTTGACTGCTGCTTTCTTTTCCATTGAATCTGGAACTACCACATAATCTGGAAAAATATGTGGTAAAGCCACATATGCTCATGTTGCTGCTAGAAATGTTGCCAGGAGTTCAAAGATATTTTACCACTTCTCTATTAGTTTTCTTTGACTACTTCATGCTTTTGTTATCTTAAAATCACCCTCTTGAAGTCTGTAGATTTCCTTTTATTCTGTCATTTTCTATACTTCCTCGAGCTTTACAAAATTCATCTATCTTGCCTCCTTTTCTAGGTTCCAATTCATCCCTATCCATTATTATAATTATCCAATCTCTTACCTCTTGCAACAACAATTGTGTTAGTTGTTTCTACTATAATAATACATGCACTATCTTTTGCTTAAAATAATCTTTACCATTGGATGTTCATCAACTAATTTCCCTTAAAAAGGTACAATAAACCTTGGTAGGAATGGATAGGCATTATCTCCAATGATTTACTCTCTTATGTCAAAATTCCCCAAAGGGTACTGGAGGACCATTTAGTCTTGCACCTTCCTCACATAGTCTGTAAAAGGAATAATTCCTTAATAAACCAACATCATTAAGAGACCCAGGCCAACCTATGGAAATGTCAAGGAAGCACATATTACTATCTATAATGGCCTGAACAAGCATATTGTAATTGTGTTCATGGTTATACCAATCAATGGATAACTCATTGTACGAAATCTCGAGTTTTATATGGGTTGCATCTATTGCCTCACAAAAATATGGGAATCCCTGTTTAAGGCAGAATTCCTCCTTAATATGATCAAGTGAAGTTGCATCTATTTTCCACTGTATAAACTTGGATGCTCTCTCAATTTTATATATAATCTATATTTCTTTGGCTAAATACGAAGCTCACTAAATGCTTACTGAACTACTTTAGAGAGATGGCTAGGTACGAGGCATTTATGCCTTATAAAAGAGTGAAACAGACCAAAGATTTTTTCCAGAAGCTTTCCTCGTTCACTATGATCTGAGAAAGGCCAACCTTCCACTAAATTATCACCTAGTGTAAATGAAGATTACCAAATTCTTTCTGGATACCACTAGATAGTTCAGAGTCTGTAGCCTTTGTTCCTTAGAAATATCATGCATGCAATCAATTAAAAACTCAAGATTCTTTTGCATAAAAGGATTTGTGAAAACAATCAACCTGTCATTATCACTCTGGGAAACAGGTGAATTAGTTTCCAACTCATCCATAATAGAACTAACAAATGTAGAGTTTGAAATTTTAACAAGGATCTCCTCAATTTTTCTCCAGTGAAATTGTTACTCTTATAGAGATCCATGAAAGTGTCTTGGAGCTTCAATGCCTCTGTTGCCAAAATGCCCCGTCCTAAACGTTTTGGGCCATAAATAATACAGACACATCTTATGATATTCTCCTGCACATCAAATTCTTTGGTGAAATTTGTACACTATGACGCATCACCTATAGAGCTGGCTCAGGTTCTTTCCCTTCCATGAAACCGTGTGCGTTGCTCAGCTCCAGGTGTTGTCGATTTCGACATCAGGGTTATTTTCCTCCAACCTGTGTTTCTTCTTATTGTTGAGAGAGGGAGGGAGATCAGGGATGGTGAAAGTAACAAGTAATAATATCGATCCCACCAGCATTTGGAAGACCAGGTAGGGCCTTCTAGCTTCTGCAAGCTCTTCCCATCATCGGATACAAGCTTGTTCCTTTTCTTCTTGCAGTGTTCATTATTGAACTTGTTCACCATTAGAACCCTTTACCACAAAGCCAATTCCATAATCACCATAGTTCCATGATGAATATGCATTGATGCATAATATCCACATCATATGGCACTGTATGGAAGAAGCATTCCTCCATGTTTCTCCAGACAACAAATCTAGAAGAAAATATGGATCAATCGAAGTGATTAATCAATCAAATCTGCCAATATCCCCGAGAAAAAACCTATTTGACATTTGTGTGATACATCTACTAAACCATGGAGTTCTTTCCCTGACACCTCCATAATCACTTGGCACCTGGAATAAGGGTTTTCAGTCTGTGTTTTTTATTTTTATTTTTTGATTGAAAAAAATCCCACATGAATAGGGAATTTAGATTTTGTGACCTTTATATGTGCTAATGCTCCTACGTATAATCGATGATTCATGTGGAAAGGAATCGGGCTTGGCGCTTGACATTGTGATTGTGTTCGTTTATGTGTTGGATTTGGACTTGGTGAATGTGTAGTTATGGACTTTGGCATATAGATGGTGATTTAGGTATTAACATGGTTTAGGAATGAAACACTTAAGCGCACACACCGCTTTTGGTAAATATATATATTTTTATTTATTTGAAAATAAAGAAAACTTAAAAAAAGAATTTGGTAAATATATATATTTTTATTTATTTGAAAATAAAGAAAACTAAAAAAAATGAATTTGGTAAATATATATATTTTTATTTATTTGAAAATAAAGAAAACTAAAAAAAAGAAAAGTGAAGGTTTAGGAAAAATAATAAAAAATCTATTTTTTTCATGCAACTTATAGGAGTTTGGAGTAAAACAAATGATGAATGGAAACTCATTAAGACTCAATGAGGCTTTTGGAATGCAAATTTAAAGGACCAAATTTACAGGGTTTCTAAGTCAAAAGGAAATCAATAAATCTGTCAAGATTTCAATGGAGAGTCCAAACAACTATGACATAGGCAGATGATCAAGAAAATTGGTGAATCTAGCATAAGTTTGATGAAGATGCTAAAAAAATTTACCATTACATTTTGAGTGCTAACAATTAGATTTGTTTAACTTTTTCATAATGTTTATCTATTGTTACAACTTCTAGAATTTTATCTTTTAAGTTTGTCCTGTACATATTAATGGTTGTAGCATGCCTTTTATGCCCCCTTTTTCTCAGTGCATCAATCACCTTATTCTATTTTCCCTTTATATGCTTGATATCAAAGTTGTATTCACTAAGAAATTGCATCCATCTAGTTTTTCTAGCATTTAGTGTTGGTTGTTCAAATAGATATTTCAGACCACTATGGTCTATCCTTAATTCAAATTTTCTACCGATAAAATAATGCATCGACATCCTTAAGGCATGTACTATTGCTTCTAACTCTAAATCAGGTGTATCATAATTTATCTCGTGTTATTTCAATTTTTTGGATTCATAACATATTACATGTCCATTTTGTATAAGAACTCCACCAAGCCCTTCCTTGCATGCATATGTGCACACAACAAAATACTCATCTGGATCTGCAACTTCCAAGATAGGTGCACTAGTCAACAGATCCTTTTAGCATTCAAAATTTTCTTCACATTTAACACTCCATTAATGTAATACCCCAAGGTCGAGCCCCTTCTAAATTGTAATTTTTCTTATAGGCTAGTGATCCAAGTGGTTATAAGTTGAAAGACTTATGTGTTTATTAGGATGGTGAGCCAGATGCCAAGGCCAATGAGATTGATTTTTGTATATATAATTATGCAGAACATTAATAAAAATATAAATACTGCTGCATGTAGACCGACCACGAAGAAATATTTATGGGGGACTAAACTCCACTAGGTAGGGTAAGGAAGGGGGGGATAAGTATTTGGGCCTAGGGGATAATATAAGGGGCTTACCTCTAGAGGAATAATATTTTAATATTATTTCCTGAAAACTAAGGTGGACATAATATGTTTTGTTATCCTAAGTTTCTGGTGGTCGGGGACGTAGGCTAAATGGAGCGCATGCATCTCGAGGAAGACAAGTTTCGACTTGGGCTCATGCAGTTAAAATTTGAAGCGTCAACTATGTTGGGGGTTCACTTTCCATTCTTGATCCAATGTCTAACCATGAACCAGTGGCATACATCATGGATCTCTAGAACCAGTAACCTGTGAGTCAAATCGTGCAGGTAGTTCGNGCTCATGCAGTTAAAATTTGAAGCGTCAACTATGTTGGGGGTTCACTTTCCATTCTTGATCCAATGTCTAACCATGAACCAGTGGCATACATCATGGATCTCTAGAACCAGTAACCTGTGAGTCAAATCGTGCAGGTAGTTCGACCATCCTTCCCCTGAGTTCATCCTGCCATCCTTCCCCTGAGTTCATCCTGTCATTAGACCATCCTTCCCCTGAGTTCATCCTGCCATTATCCCATACTGCACGTGAACCCATTCTTTCCTCTGTGTCTAACCTCTTCCTACCCGCACGCATCTTAGAAACCATAAACGGTGAAGCCATCCTGCACTGCTTCCTGTGAAGCCCGACACAATTGTAGTCGCCTGAGCCGTGTTGTGACTTAGAATTAGGATGTTGTTTTGTTGGGTTTCCATACTCATTTTTCCTTTTTGTTTTTGCTATCATCCATACCTGGATGTAGTTGAGTTGAAGACTAGTTGAAGAGGTAGGTTGTCAGTCATGCGAACAACTCTCCTAGGTGAGAGAGTTTGCTGGGAAGTGAGTTCTCCTAGAAGGGAGTCCCATAGCAGCC
>SNQJ01S0021155.1:15860-49912 GCA_010110895.2 Picea sitchensis | reverse complement strand
GAGCGACAAAATTCGTCAGATCTACTGTTGGAAGTAGTCTGGACTGTTATATATGTGTCCAGGGAAGCAAAGGAAAGTCACTTTGGAGGATTTCAAGTGTGGAGTGTGACAAAATCCCGAATCCCTGAAGGCCGAAGTAGATTGCAACCATTCGTTGCGAAGGAAATGCATCAAGAGATTGTGCACTTCGGGTGGACGTACTTCATGGGGATGCAAGTGCTGTGAGTTTGAAACTCTCAAAGCCTAAAGTGCCAAAGTCACTCATAGCCATTGATCGTGAAGGAGGACATGCATCGGTGGATCGTGAACTCTGGGGGAAAGCACTCTAGAAAAAGCGAGCGTAGAGGATTTGAAACTCTCGAAGTCTGAAGCTCTGAAGCCCAAAGAGCCGAAGTGGTGAGTCATGAGGACAGTCACCTAGAGGTGACATGGACACATAGGATGTGTGCCATGTGTCAGTGGGTTTTGAACCTGTGGAATATTGAAATGTAATTTGGAATGTGGCACGTGTCTCCCATCTGAATGGGCCATGTATCAGCCACTAGTATTCTTCCATGTGACATCCTGTGTGAGCACGGTTAGTGGGGCCGAGGTTAGGTAATGTAGTTAAAGGTCGGAGGAACCATAGTGGCATTGATCATGATACATAAATATCGATGGCCAGAAGGCATTGCAGGGACCCAAGTCACACGGAATTTAATTCTCCAAGGCAGTCCCGCAATCGAAACTGTAGTTTCACCAACGGTTTACGTGTCAGCGTCATAAGAATTGCGAGATGAAAGTCAGGTTACTCTAAACCATCGTTGCATGCCCCTGCAATTGAAAAATGTTAAGTGATGTGATGTAATAATTTCACCAAAGGTGATTGGGAATGTTCATATATTAACAGTTCGGATTTGCACATGCGACATCCTCCGAAGCTCCGAAGTCCCGAAGACCCGAAGTCCTAGAACTCAGACACCTGAGGTTCCATAGTGAGTGTCATCCATTGGATACTGGGTAGATGTGGACTGTTGATCCACTCTACTTCACAAGTTTTGTAAATAAAAAATCCGAGGGATTGTTGTGTTGTGCTTTGAAAAATTCTGAAGCCAAAGGCCCGAGTAAGAACCTTTTGACTTAGCGCTTGGTCACGACCTGTGATCACATGAGTTGGGGACTAAGAGGAAGGGGCTAGTGCCTAAAAATTATTATAGAGAAGAGAAAAACTCGGAAACAAAATGAAATATGAACATTTTTCTTAAATCATATGGGTTTATGAATGCTGTGGGAATTGTTAAGGACTCATGGCCTGACAAATTTCGGTTGATTGCACATTGTGTTTGCAGAGTTCAATGAGTTTCAAGACCGCATCGAATTACCACTCAGTGTTGAGAAATGGAGGAGGCACATAATGCTTCCAGTTCAAAGAATGAAGTAAAAGGAATGGATGTCCATTTAGGAGTGGAAGAATTGAACTCCAATGGGCACAGAGGAGAGATGGACAAGGAAGAGAATATGATGAAAATCATTGAACGACTGCAGAAATATGCCCAAGCTCACCGAGATGATAACAAAAAGCTCATGAAAGCCAGGGATCAACAAGGAAAATTCAACTTAAAGTTGATGTAGAGTCTAGAAATAATAAAAAATAAGTTGGATAAGGAGAGTGACTCAAGAAAAATAGGGAGTCGCAAGAACCCTGAGAGGAAAATAAGATCAGGAAGCATTAGCAGGTATCATTGTCACTCCCCAAAACATTCCAATAAGGAGGCACACAGTAGTTCAAGCCCATATCCTACCAAAAAACATAGGAGATCTGGAGTGGATGAACTGAAGGGTGAAATGAACAAGATTAAGCCTCCTACTTTTGACGGAGAACACAAGAAAGATGAATACGTCGAGACTTGGTTGTTGGGCATGAGGAAATATTTCCAACTACAGAACTATTCTTCTCATGCAGAGGGAAGAATTTCCATTTACCAACTTAAAGGAAATACATCCATATGGTGGGAGCAACTTGTGCAAGTACAACACGTTAGAGAGAAGAATGTTACTTGGAGGGAGTTTAAGAAGCATTTTGAAAGGAAATACTAAACTAAGAGATACTATGACAAAAAGATGAAAGAGTTCTTTGATCTCAAGCTGGGCAGCATGACCATTGATGAATATGAACGAAGATTTTTGGAATTGTTGAAGTATGTTCCTTTAATAAAGGAAGAGACTATCAAAATTCAAAGGTATATGAATGGATTGACATCTTCCATCAGTGACAAGATCTAGTATGATGACCCAAAAAAATGGAAGAAACTATAAGGAGAGAAAAGTTCTTGTATGATCAGCAAAAAGAAAAGCCTACTTTCCAAAAATCTTGGGAAGACAAAAAGAAGTTTAAGAGGGAGAAGAGGAAAAAGGGAATCAAACCACCATTTTTCAGGAACATTCCTCAAGGACAACTGGGTTTTAGAGAGCCTAGGAAGGCTGAAGTAGGTGGAGAAATGCCAATACATCCACTGATGGAATGTTGGGGCTATAAAGGAAATCATAGGTACAAATATTGCCCCCATAGGAATGACAAAGTGAGAACTTTCCACAATGTTCAACAGGAATAAACAATGGAGTACATGGGCAATAGAGTACCAAGGATCTATGCAGCCCTGGACAACAAGAAAGTATAATATTAGTCGCACATGATTGAAGTGGAAGGTATGATCAACAACCATGCCTTTACTATTTTAATTGATTCAGGGGCTAGCCATAGTTATGTAGATCCTAGAGTGGTGGAAAGTTTGTAATTGTCAAGAAGAAAACATGGAAAATCTTGGTTAGTTCAGCTGGCTACAGGAA
Source organism: Picea sitchensis (assembly GCA_010110895.2). NCBI lineage: Eukaryota > Viridiplantae > Streptophyta > Pinopsida > Pinales > Pinaceae > Picea > Picea sitchensis. The sequence goes on along the minus strand of SNQJ01S0021155.1, from coordinate 47,086 downwards.
CCAAGAGAAAGGTTACGGAATTGGTTAAGTCTTGTCTAGTGGAAATGAAAGGATTGAGCACGAGAGCTAAATTGAACATTTTACCTTTAGGTTCCTATGACTATCTAATTGGGATGGATTGGTTGGACCAGCACCATGCCATCTTAGACTATTGTAAAAATGCATTCACTTGCCTGGATGAGGAAGGGAATCAGAGAAAAATCCAAGGAATTCCCAGGGTAGTTACTATTAGAAAAATCTCAACAATGCAACTGAAGAAGTGCTACAGGAAAGGTTGTCAATAATTTGCAGCCCACATGGAGGAAGCACCTAAGGATAAGGTGTCAAGTATTGAATACCATGCAACATTAAAATATTTTTAGGATGTATTCTAGGAAGTACTAGGACTACCCCCGAAAAGAGATATTGACTTATCTATTAACCTAATGCCTGAAGCAACTCTAATGTCGAAATCTCCTTACAGGATGCGTACGCTAGAGCTAAAAGAACTGCAATTGTAGCTTGAAGAAATTCTAAAGAAGGGGTATATATGCCCAAATGTTTCACCTTGGGGTGCTCTGGTCCTATTCTTGAAGAAGAAGGATGGGACATTGAGATTATGCATCGATTTCAGATAGTTGAACAAAGTGACTGTTAAGAGAAAGTATCCTCTTCCAAGGATTGATGATCTCTTTGATGAGTTGAAGGATGCTAAGATATTTTCAAAAATAGATCTCAAGTCAGGATATCACCAGGTAAGAATAAAGGATGAATACATCAACAAGACTACCTTCAGAACAAGGTATGGTCATTATGAATTCACAGTGGTGCCACTTGGGTTGTCGAATGCACCCGTTGTTTTCATGTGCCTGATGAATGGTGTATTAAGAGAATATCTAGACAAGTTTGTCATAGTAATTTTGGATGACATCCTGGTGTATTCTAAGTCAGAGGAAGAGCATGAAAAACATCTGAGGATGGTGTTGCAAGTTTTAAGAGAGCACCAACTATATGCCAAATTGAGCAAGTGCGCTTTTTATCAAAAGAAGATCCATTACTTGGAGCATATTATTTCAAAGGATGGGATAGTTGTAGATCCTGAGAAGCCATTAGAAAATGGTCAGTGCCTAATAATGTGACAAAAGTTAGATCCTTTATGGGTCAAGATGGTTATTACAGAAGATTCATTGCACGGTTCTCAAGGATAGCTCATCCTATCACTTCCTTGCAAAGGAAGGATAAGAAGTTTCAATGGAGAGAAGAATGTGAAATAAGCTTCCAGTGATTGAAGCATCTTTTAACGAGTTCTCCAATCCTGAGGATTGYAGATCCGRCTGAATATTTCATAGTATGTACAAACRAATGAAAAGAAGGATTGGGAGGAGTCCTCAGTCAGAATGGGTTCGTAATTTGTTATGAGTCCATGAAATTTAAAGAGAATGAAAAGAACTATGCAACTCATGACTTGGAGTTGGCGGCTATTGTTCATGCTCTAAATAAATGTAGGCATTACCTCATGGAAAAGAGGTTTGAACTGAGGACAGACCATAACGGTCTAAAGTATTTGTTTGATCAGACAACCTTGAATACTAGGCAAAGTAGGTGGTTATAATTCCTTTGTGAGTATGACTTTGATATCAAGCATATCAAAGGAAAAGAGAATAAAGTGGATGATGCACTTAGCAGGAGAGTGCATGAACTACATGCTACAACCATTAGAATTTACGAAACTGACATTAAAAGTATAATTTTGGAAGCTGCAAATGCAGATTTGCAATACATGGAATTGGTAGTAAAGCTACAACAAGGTAAGATGCTATAGAGAGTGGAAGATTATAAATTGGAAACTGATGGAACACTCCTGTACAAAAATAGAGTTTATGTACTTGATTCCTAGGAATTGAAAATTACAATTTTGAAAGAAATGAATAATGTGCCTTATGTTGGGCACCCTAGATATCAGAAAACTATGGCAGTAGTCAAGATCCATTACTTTTGGCTGGGTATGAAGAAAGATATTTTTGAATACATCACTAGATGTATGGAGTGTCAAAAGGTTAAAGATGAGAACAGGGACCCAACAGGGTTGCTACAGCCTTTACCCATCCCTGAGTGGAAGCGGGAGGTAGTGAGAATGGATTTCATCACAGGATTAACCAGAACAAGCAAGCAACATGATTCAATCATGGTGGTAGTGGACAAGCTTACGAAATTTGGCCATTTTATTCCATTGAAGACTACTCACAAGGAAACTAATGTTGTCAATATCTTTATGAGGGAAATAACACGGTTGCACGGTTTTCCCAAGACAATTGTGTTTGACAGAGACCCTAAATTCACCTCAAAATTATGGAAAGGGTTATTCAAAGGGTTCGGAGTGAATTTAAACTTCAACACCGCTTATCATCCTGAGTCCAATGGGCAGATAGAGAGGGTGAACCAAGTGATAGAAGACATGTTAAGGATTTATGTGATGGACAAACCATATAAATGGGAAGACTACCTACACTTGGTATAATTCGCCTACAACAATGGGTATCAAGCATCACTGAAGATGAGCATGTTTGAAGCACTTTACAACAGAAAGTGAAACACTCCAGTAAGTTGGGATAACCCAACTGATAGAGAAGTAGTTGGACCAGATTTTCTCAAGGAAATGGAAGAACAAATGCTGAAGATTAAGCATAATTTGAAAGYTGCCCAAGATAGGTAGAAGAGTTATTCTGATAAGAACAGGACCCATAGGGAGTTTAAAGTGGGTGATCATGTTTTCCTGAAAGTGAAAGCCAACAAAAGTTCCCTGAAGCTGGGAAACTATTCAAAGTTGGCAGCTAGATTTTGTGGAGCGTTTGAAATCCTAGAAAGGATTAGACCAATTGCATATATGATTGCATTTAATGCATCCATGACTGTACATAATGTGTTTCATATTTCATTGCTTAATAAATATATACCTGATGTGAATCATGCAATCGATTGGAATGTGATTTAGGTGGAGCAAGAAGGTGTCTTGTAGGTGCATTCAGTGTGTATACTGGACCATAGGGCTTGTAAAAGTCCAGTGGAGCCAGTACAACCCTAAGGATGCAACATGGGAGCATGGAGATGCTATGCAGGAAGAATGCCCACATATTTTTGAAGATTTTGGAAATCTTGTTGTTGTTTAGTAAATAAGTTGCACTGAGGACAGTGCAAAAATAAGGGGAGGGGATTGTAATACCCCAAGGTCGAGCCCCTTCTGATTTGTAATTTTTCTTATAGGATGGTGAGCCAAGTGGTTATAAGCTGAAAGACTTATGTGTTTATTAGGATGGTGAGCTAGATGCCAAGGCTAATGAGCCTGATTTTTGTATATATAATTATGCATAACATTAATAAAAATATAAACACTGCAACATGTAGACCGACCACGAAGAAATATTTACAGGGGACTAAGATCCACTAGGTAGGGTAAGGAAGGGGGGGCTATGTATTTGGGCCTAGGGGATAAGATAGGGGGATTACCTCTAGAGGAATAATATTTTAGTATTATTTCCTGAAAACTAAGGTGGACATAATATGTTTTGTTATCCTAAGTTTCTGGTGGCCGGGGACGTAGGATAAATGGAGTTCATTCAGCTCTAGGAAGACAAGTGTCGAACTGGGCTCATGTAGTTAAAAGTTGAAGCGTCATTTGTGTTGGGGGTTCGCTTGCCATTCTTGATCCAATGTTTAACCGTGAACCAGGGGCATCCATCACGGATCTCTGGAACTAGTAACCCATGAGTCAAATCGTGTTGGTAGTTCATTGGCCATTCAACCATCCTCCACCTAAGTTCATCATTCCATTCTCCCATCCTGCACATGAACCCATTCTTGCCTCTGCATCTAACCTTTGCCTACCCACATGCATCTCAGAAACCAGAAACAGTGAAGTCGTCCTATGTTGCTTCCTGTGAAGTCTGAAGCAATTGTAGTCGCCTCAACCGTGTTGTGACTTAGAGTTAGGTTGTTGTCTTGTTGGGTGGCCATACCCATTTTTCCCCATTGTTGTCGTTGTTGTTGCTGTAAGCCATACCCTACTATAGCTGAGTTGAATACTGGTTGAAGAGGCATTTTGTCAGGCCCGTGAGAAACTCTCCCAGGTGAGAGAGTTTGCTAGGAAGTGAGTTATTCTATAAGCGAGTCTGGTAGTAGCCACAATACTCTGAGACTTCTAGTCTAGCTTGTTGTTGAAGCCCAAGGTAAGGGAGGTGTAATAGTCGATGGACTTGTATTAGTGAAGGTGTATCCTCCTGGGTTGGAGAAGGCGTGTGGGGAATGAGGCTCTGTGTTCTATGGGCGTAAGTGGATCCTGGGATAAAATATCCTTCATGTTTCTTTGTGCAACTTCCTTGTTGTCCTTGATAAGTCTAGAATTCCCTTTACCGGTGGAGTTTAGTGCCAGCTCGGGGGTGAACTACTGCTAAGAGTGATGAGCAGTGTGGTCTAAGGCTGAGAGGATCATGGAATTTCTACACACAGTTGGTGGATTTACTCCAGCTAAAAGATAAGTATCATTGATGTGCTTAATTATGTATTTTATGCATGTTTTTTGATGCTTGTATGTTTTCATGTATTCCGTTGCATGTATGAATTGTTGTTAATTCTATTTAAGTATATATGATGGCAGTAACTCTATGTTAAATGTGTTAAATTCATTAAAATGCATATATATTATATAATCTTTAAATTATGCATGGTATCATTACCCGGTCTTTGGAGGGTCGGGGATGTTACAATTAAAACTTTACTCCTTTCTTTTGCAAAGATGTTATTAGGTGTGCAATTTTGGAGAATCCTATAATCAATCTCCTATAGTAACCAACTATACCCATACATTATCTAACCATTGAAATGTTTGTTGGTGTTGGCCAACTCTTGATTGCTTCATTGTTTTCTGGATCTACTTATGTGCCCTCTTCTAAGAAAATGTGACCCAAATAATGGATTTGTTTTTGATAAAAAGTACATTTAATTAATTTGGCATACAATTGTTCTCTTAATACTTATAACACCATCCTCAAATGTCTCCCATGCTCTTCCTATGTCTTGGAGTAAATAATAATATCATCCCAGAATACAATGACAAACATGTCTAGGAAATCTATGAACACCCCATTCATCAGACACATAAATTTAGTCGGTTCATTTGTAAATTATTGGTTAGTTGGGCTAACCCATGTTTTGATATCAAATAGGTTTCCAACAAAACCCTCAAAACTATCGGCAACAAGAAGACAATGCTGCGCATAGAGTGGATAGAGTAGTCTCACCCGAGATAGATTTATGGGGGGACTGCAATACTCAAGTGTTTTCAGTCTAGGAATGAGTGGGGATTTTTTTTAGATTATTTTCCTCATACATCATCATCATTAATAATTCATATACTTTTATGCTTCATTCATCTTTAAACCTATGCATGGATGTAGTTATACTAGTTTTAACCATTCATTCTTTAATTAATGATTAACAAAATAGTAAAGCATTCATTAACAACACATAGAACACAATATTTTACCATGGTTCACCGCCTCCTGGGGCTATGTCCACAAAGATCTGTCTTCTCTACTCTTTTATTTATTCTGCTGAAAAAGCAGTGATGTGCGCATTACATCTTCAACATTGCAATCAAAATGAGGGTAAGTACCCTCTGGGAGGCTAACTAGAACACACCATGATCCTCAGCCTATGACCTAACCCTCATAAACTAGCTCATTCCACTCTACCACAATCACCATAACAAAAATCACTATAATCAATAGCTTTCGAACCATAACAACAACCAACAATAGCCAACCTTAACCACCCTTACCTAGACCTCCTAGGTCTTTATTTATACTATCCTACTAGATTATATCCATTACAATCTTTTCAAAAACCCTAAACCTAACATGGTTAGGCTTCTTTGCATGCGCGCCATGTTTATTTTCCTCCTACATGTTGCATTTCCTTCTTTTTCTGCATGTTTTTTTCTGCCTCCTAAGCCGCACTACAAAAATATACCTTTTCTTCAAAATTATATCTGTGCCCAAAATATATCCTTCTTCCCAAAATAGTCTTGCTCCAATAGGCCCCCAATACTAACATGTGGCTCATCCTGAGCCACTCAGGTGGTGTTTTCTCTGTGCACAACCTTCTCCAATTCATGAAACTTTCCTTCTAGTTCCTCCCATTTGGATTTTTCTTGTGAAACCTTCTTTGTGAGCTCGAAACTTTCTCTATGAGCTCCTCTACCTTCTGCATTGTAATGTGTTCCTTCAAAGACTCTGAGCTCTCTGCATGAAATTTTTCCATCCTTGTCTTATCCTCCTTCAGTTCAAAAATTATTTGTGTTTCTTTCTTCTGGAGAGGTTCTAATTGGTCCTATCTTGCTTACTTGTTGATTTGTGTAGTCTTCAATTCTACCTACAGGGTCTTCATCTCCTGCGTGCCTTTCAATCATTCTTCAATACTCATGTCCTTCTCTCTTTACTTCAATTACTACATTGCAGTACCGATTTTCTCCTCTTGTTGGTCCATCTATTGGACCCTCTCGTCTTCCTCCAAAGTCATCCAAAAGTGTGTGGTCCTGTCAAAAATTTTTGTGACCTCTTTGGCTTCTCTTTCGATCATTTCTATTTGCAAGGCTTCTTGTTGTTTCCTTCCAGCTGTGACTTCAGGAGGAGTTGTTGCTGTTAATTTCTCCTTGCATTCCTTGATCTCCTTCCTGTACCCTTCGAGCGCCTACATGATAATTTGAATATGTTCCTCAACATTGCTCATGGTTCCCTACGCGTTATCCAGAATATTTGTGAAGACTTCCTTCAACTTCCACTCAAGGTTATTTGGGTGTAACTTTTCCTCTTTTGTCTCCATATTGAGATAAAGGTTAAAAAATTAACCCAAAAGGCACCACCGCAAATTCACTGTGTCCATACCTTGTCCTAAAGGTTGTTTTGTTAGTATCCCCTTCCTTTATTCTTACTTGATGATAGTCTGATCTCAAGTCAATCTTGGAGANTTGAGATAAAGGTTAAAAAATTAACCCAAAAGGCACCACCGCAAATTCACTGTGTCCATACCTTGTCCTAAAGGTTGTTTTGTTAGTATCCCCTTCCTTTATTCTTACTTGATGATAGTCTGATCTCAAGTCAATCTTGGAGAATATCTTTTCTCCTTCCAACTGATCAAAAAGATCATCAATCCTTGGAAAATGATACTTATTCTTAACTGTAAATGTGTGCATTTGTATGAAGTCAATACATAACCTCGATGTTCCATCCTTCTTCTTGACAGAATGAATTGGGGCACCCCAAGGAGAAACAATTGGGCGTATGTACCCTTTCTTTAACAACTCTTCTAGTTTCATTTTCAACTCTTTTATCTTTGGTGTGATCATTCTATACGGAGCCTTGGATAATAGGGAAGCTCCAGGCATTAATTAAATAGAAAAATCTATTTCCCTCTTTGGTGGAAATCCTAGAAACTCCTTAAACGCGTCTTAAAATTACTTTAGGATTCAATAATCCTCAAGACTTGGCTCCTTATCCTTCATTGGCTCTTCCATATGGGTTGCATATATATGGAACCCTTTTCTAAAGATTATTTTCAACTGCAATGCTGAAATCTCTGGGATAGATATAGGCCTTGGAATACCTTGCACTATCCTTGAATTCTCTTCTTCATCCAGACATGTGAAAACCTTGTTATAAAAATCTAAAACAACATGATGTTTTTCTAGGAATTCCATACCAATCAATAAATCATAAGACCCAAGTAGTATGATTTTCAAGTCTTCCTTAGTGTTAGTTCCATTCATGTTTATAGGAAATTCTTTAACAAGATCACCAATTATGTTGTTGGTTCCAATAGCTAGTTGAACTAATCGAGAGTTTTCATGCTTACATTTCTTCAATTTAAATATTTCAACTAGAGTTGGATCTATATAGCTATGAATAGCTTCATAATCAATTAAGAAGGATATCAGATGATTAGCAATCTTACCTTCTGCTTTGATCATGTGGGATTGATAATAGTCTTGTCTATTTTCCAAGGCTACATAGATCCTTGACATGCTTTTTCCCACGTTCTCTATTGTCTCCTCCTTTTTGACGCTATGCAAACTATTCCTCTTATCTCGGTGAGGAAAATATTTATACGTGTGATCTCCTTCACATCCCTAACACTTTATGGGATGCTTCCTTGGCCTCTTTCCCAATGACTCTGTCATTTTATGATCACCTTTAAATGGATTCCCTTGATAATATGATTGAGATCCATTCTTCATGAAAGGTGGCTTGATAATATTTCTTCTTTTGATCCATATTTTCTTTCTTCTTGTCATTCCAGATCCTTTGAAAAGCTGGATTTCCTCTATTATGCTCATATAAATACTTTTTTTTTCTTATGGCTTCTTCTAAATTCTTGGGTTCATCAAACTTAATTTTATCCTTGTAAAAGGATGGAAGTCCACTTAGGAACCTCAGAATTTTAACCTTCTCATATTTTATGAATCTTGCATACATGAGAAGTTCCAATAAATTTATCTCATATTCATCCATGGTCATGTTCCCAAGCTTGATTTCAAGGAACTCTTGCATCTTCTTGTCATAATATTGCTATGACAAGTACTATTGTTGAAAATAATTCTTGAATTTATTCCAAGAAATTATTTTCTCATCAAGGAAATTGCTTCAACCGGTCCCACCACATGGATTCCTTCCCTTGAAGGTGGTAGGATACAATTTTGGCTTTTGCATTTGATTAGTAGTTATGCAATTGGAAATATTTTCTCATTCCTAGTAACCATGCTTCTGCTTCTTTGCATTTCTTTTTTTTCCCATGAAATTATGGTGGTTTTATCTTCCTCAATTCCCCTTGCAATATATCTGACCCATGTCTCCTTCTCACATGTCTGACATGTGATATACTTGGGATGCTCCCCGACCTTGAATGTGCATATGATTTTCTATTCAAGTGCCCCGGGGAATGATGATAATGTCGATGTTTGCTAATACTCCTTGATCGTTTAGATCCTCCATGATCATTCCTCCTATCATGAGACCTAGGAACCTACCCTTGCTTGGCACTGGATTCTTTGCTTGTGTCCGAATCCTTGTTAACTTGCTTCTGTAACATATTTAGGATTTGAAGTATCTCTTCATGAGACTTCATTATATTCTCATTATTGGCCTTATAGCTCTGCACTTTCTTTTGCAGGATTCTCATAGTTACAGGCTCCTGCATGTTTCTCCTCTCATTAGACTCAGTCTCAACATTACCCATGCTAGTATGAAGACCTCTATTTTCTTCTTCATGGCCGTAATACCCTTGAGCATCCTCCATGCCTTTAATTCTCATGTAGGAACTAAAGTCTTGTTTTCGGTATCTCTAATTTTGCAAGAAGGTGCATGCAATAATTTGTTGTTAGAGTTAAGTTTATTGCAAAATATTTATCAATTAGATTACAAGTCATTATTTGTTTTAAGTCATGAATAATATTAATGCACTACTCCCAAGTAGGATTTATTAAATGCATTGTTTTCCAAAACAAATTTCCAATTGCTTTCCTCATGTCTCAATCTGAGTTCTGAGTGAAAGGTTAAAACAATTACAAGTTGTGATTTCCACTCTTTTACTGCTACAAAATTCACTTTTATCACTTTTGAAGACAACATAATTCTCGAATCAAAATTATAGGTTTATGGATCTCTTCTACTCCTCAATACCTTTCCATCAATTATTCATTTGCTCTAATCCGAGCTCCGAGCTGAAAGTTATGGTGGAAAATAGTGAATGCATATTCACTAGCACATGCAACATAGTGGCAATGCTCAACAATCATCCAATCATTTTTTTATTAAATCTCCACTTTTCTTCTATCGCATTAGTTGACATGTGGCCTCCACATCATGTCGACATCATCATACGGAAAAATACCCAAATTTTTTCAATTTTTCTTATTTTCAAAATTTTCCAAAGAGGATCAAATCTTCCAACTTAGTTCCAATATTCCTTTAATTTCACTTCAATAATTTTGTTAAATGAATTGTAGGAATACTCATTCCAACATTGTGTCAAACAATTTGTAGGTTTACTCTACAATTTTCATTTCTGTGCTCTGCTAATTGGCCCATGTAGGCTCAGTGTTGAAAACTGGGCTCTGATACCAGTTTGTAACGTACCCATCCCCAACTAGGTCATGCCACTACTAAAATGACCAAATAAAATTTACAATACCAATATAAATGAAAAAATGAACTTACAACATGAAATACAAGTTCACTCGGCTATCCATGTTCTCTAAAAACATAAATACAATTATTCTTACTCTGCACAACAATATTTATTTACATACAACAACATTCAACCATAAAATAGAGTCATGAATGCATTTTCCTATTTTCAGTAAGCAACAATAACCAAATATAACTCAAAGTAAATTGCACAACACTTATATCAACAGTTAACATCGACAACCACAACACATAAGGACAATTATCTTGATGAAATGTGTAACCCGCTATAGAGGATGGGAGTTCTTCCCAACCATAGACTTGCTATTAAAGTTCTGAACAACAAGACACCCCCTAGATGGGGCTATGTATCCAAAAAAGACAGAGGTCCCTAAGGATGTCTAATGTCCCCCTTTCAGTAGGAAAACTCTCAATTAATTCCAGTCCACCAACAAACTTTCCCTCAACCTGCAAAACCCAAGGGATGGAATTCCCCTTCATGTCTCATAGTCCCTCGGGCCTTTCCACTCCCCTCCATGGATTTTATAAAAAAATAGATAGGAAATTGACTTGTTGGGACTTCAAGAATTCTACACTTGTAACAAAAATTCACCCAACAGCCAAAACATCGGCTCCTTGGATGAACTTCGAGTAGCTCATCACTTCTAGGAACCTGACCTCTTATGCACAAAATTACAGTTCCAAAACAATAACCAACATATCATACAACTGCCTTCAATCTCTCATACTCAGAATACCCTTGCTCGTCCCCCCAAAAAACTTCCTTTAAAACTTCTCTTCATGCTAACATGTGAATGTACCAATAATCGAGTCTCCTACCCATACACATTTTTTATCTTTCTCTTGCTTTCTTGAATTACACTCTTCTCCAACATGATTGTACTCATCCACCATGCTCTCAGTATCTATGGGAAGTGACTCTTACACCAACCCTCTTACATTAATTCAATGATTGGGCTCTAGAACACTCAACGACTAATGGAAGGTTCATGGCAAGGATAATTTAGAGGAAAATAGAAAATGGGTCTTGGTTTACTTGATGTGGGTAACTCTCCCCCTTGGAATCCTTCCCTCTTTTGTGTATACTTGGCCCCCAAATCTTTGTATGTGTCCATCTGTAGCTGAAAATACATTTTATTCATTATATTTCAATTTACATTATTTACATATTGGCTCTCGACCATACATCACATTTACAATATACATCGCTTGGCTCTTGGCCACAAGCTATATTTACAGTACACATTGCTATTTTGGGTTGAAAATGGGGATGTTACAAAGAAAGATAGGAATCTAAAGACATCCAAAAGGAATCAAAATCAAGCCTCAAAATGGTATAATAATGAAAATGAAGGATGGGAAGATAGATATCTCCAAAAATAATAAAACTTAGAATAATATAAAGGTGGAAGATGAAAACAAGGAGGTGGTAGACACCCTCATCAAGATGGGGACCCATGAATAAATAAATAAAAAGACCCCAACTTGAAAGAGAATTGGACATTCGTCTAGGGGAACAAGGACTAGGTCCCAAATGACTCCTAATATGATAATGATAATATGCTCCTCTATAGTACACTTGGATGACTCTTTGATAAAAAAAAATTCACATCATTGGTGCCATCTCTAGTTTTCACCAATGCTCTACCCCATCAATCACGTTAATGTTTTTCATGGTGGGAGATGTATTATTGCATTTTTAATACTATCTCCATGGAGGTTTTCAACCAGATTCCTATCCCAAGTGCCTCAGTGAGGTTTTCACTTATGTATTTTATTGTTTTTTTTTTTCCTTCTTTTTTCTTTCTTTCTTCCAATATCTCATTTTCCTTAGGATGGGTTGAGAATATTACTTTTCTCAACCACATATAGCTATTTTGTTCTAACTATGGCTGTGAATTATTATTTTGATATAGGTTTATTGTATAACTTGAGCATAAAACCATTGACTAAGAGGATGATGCTTTTAACATCGATGGTTCCGATATTGATTGAGACATTATCATAACATGTTTAAATCTTGTAAGGACATAAACATTTTTTTCTTAACGTTTCCTTCAAATATTTTAATCTTGAGTCATAGAGGAGTGCCCAATCCTATTCTTTGAAATTTATAGGCTTAATCCTATTATCATGCCAATTTTTTCTTTGTAGTTGCACTACCTCTACGTGGAATAATTATTGTTGTCTGTACTCATCCAAGGCCTCCAACTATTGCAATATTTCTTCTTGGGATGATGAGATGACTTGGTTTAGGTTGGAAGTTGTCCTAAGTGTGGAAATTTCAAATTCAATAGGGAACATAGATTTTTTTCCATAGACCAACTTATAAGGGGTGAATCCTATAGTGTTCTTCCAAGTGGTGTTATATTCCCATACTATTAGAAAAATAGGATCGCGGAGAAATAAAATAAAACAAATGCGGAAATAAAACACAAAAGATACACAATACAATAGAGACACAGATATATGTGGTTCAACCAGTGTGGGCCACATCCACTAGAGAAATTTTTAGGTCCTTCCTTTATTATTATCCAGCAAATGAAGGGATACAACCTACAACACACCCGTTGTAACTTACTCTTCTTTCTCTCACAATATCCTCACTCAGAATACAATATTCACAATGATACATAGCCACAATATATTTCCCTCGTAAAAGAGGGTTTCCTTGTAGGGAAAAAGACCCTAACATAACTTCTACCGTCAGATATGTGAACTTATAATGAACGGTCCATATTTACAATGAAATTACAATATACATTTACAAGGAAATTTTTCCTTCAGGGTCTTTTCCCTCAAACCCCCATCGGGGAACGTTGTCCCCCGAGCCCTCTCCGGAAGCCTACTTGCCCCCAGACCCCGTGGCCCAAGGGATATCCCCCTCAGACCCCGTAGGGGGGGTAACCCCCCCTGCACTCCCCCGCGTGGAGGAGTGTACATTCTTCCGGGGTGTAAATTCTTCATGGGGTATAAACATGATTGAAAACAAAGACCTCTGAATCAGGAAGATAATCAGGCTCCACAAACAACAATCTCCCACTTAGAGACTGATCTCAGCAACTCCATTGTTGTTGTATTTTTTGGACTATGATCCTTCTCGGACATGGAACATTTCTCATCTTCATCTTCATGCTTGAAGACCAACTGAAACTGAGAAGGAACTCAGTTTCTCCCTGGTTACTCCCTTAGTTAACATGTCTGCAAGATTCTCGCTAGTGTGTATCTTTTCCAACTTCAAATGTCCATCTTCCAAGACAGATCGTATGAAATGGTACCTGAGTGGTATATTCTTAGTATTCAGATGGAAGGAGGAGTTATTTGCAAGATGAATGGCACTCTCACTGTCACAATACAACCTGCTAGTCTCCTGCTTCTTTCCCAATTCCTCCATAAACCTCTGTAACCAAGCCATTTCTTTACTAGCCTTTGTAGCAACAACATACTATGCTTATGTTTTTGAAATTGCAACAACCTTTTGCAGTTTCGAAATCCAACTTACTATTGTTCCACCTATAGTAAAACCATACCATGTGGTGCTCCTCATGTTATATTTATCACCTGCCATATATGAATCAACATATCCTTGTAGAACAATGTCTGAACCTACAAAACATAATGCATGAGTAGAAGTACCTCTCAAATACCTGAGAATCCACTTTATTGCCTCCCAATGTTATTTACATGGATTGTTCATATACCTGCTCACAACTCCCACTACATGTGCAATATCTGGTCTTGTGCAAACCATCACATACATCAAATTGCCAACTGTTGATGAATAAGGGGCCCTGGACATGTATTCTATCTCCTCATGTTCCTTGGGACACATTTCCTTAGTTAATTTGAAATAGTTGGAAAAAGGTGTACTATTTGGCTTTGCATTCTACATTCTAAACCTCTCTGACACCTTCTCTATGTACTCACCCTGAGACAATGTCAATTTGCGATTTTTCATGTCTCTTGGTATTCTCATACCAAGGATTTTCTTTGCGACACCCAAATCCTTCATCGCAAATAAATTAGCTAATTTCTTCTTGAGCACATTTATATCCTGCATATTAGACCTTGCAACAAGCATGCCATCTACATACAATAGAAATACCTTCCAACACTCTATCTTTCTAAATATGGATTTGGATCTACCCTTCCTAGAATTATTGCAGTTACCTGATCCCTTTTCTCTATCCTTTTTTCTTCCCTTGTTCTCCATGTTTAACGCATTACCTGATGTCTCACATGTCCTTTTCCATGGCAATTCCTCACTAAGGATAACACCAACAACATAATCACATTTTAAAGTGTTTGAACCAATGACAAAGTTACTTACAACCATGACCAAGCCGTTCCAACTTTCTGGAAATGAGCACAAGATTAGAAGAGCCCTGACCTCATCATCAAAGTCCACTTTTGCATAACTTATTTGATTAGTAACAATATTAAATTCATTTAAATGATCTGCAATAGACCCACCTTCTGACATATTTATATTAAAAACTATCTTCATTAAAAATAGTTTATTGGATGTCGAGGGTTTTTTTATAAAGTTTAGCCAATGCGTCCATCATCTCCTTCATTATCTTTTCTTTCTAAATATTGAAATCTAATGACGCTACCAGGCTCAGCCGTATCATTCCTAGTGCCTTTCTTTTAAGAGCCTCTGATTCTTTGTCCTTCATGGCCATCAACTTCTTTTCTATTCCACCCAATGGTAGGAATATATCCTTATGATATAAATAATCCTCCATCTACATATTCCATAATTGGTAGTTTTCACCATTAAATTTCTTGACCCTAAACTTTCCATCTTCCTCCATTGCTCCCACTCAAACTAGGAACCCTCTTTTCTTGCGAGTTACCTTTTGCTTTGATACCAGTTGTTAGAAAAATAGGATCGCAGAGAAATAAAATAAAACAAATGTGGAAATAAAACACAGAAGATACATAATACAATAGAGACACATATATATGTGGTTCACCTGGTGTGGGATACGTCCACCAGAAAAATTTCCAGGTCCTTCCTTTATTATTATCCAGCAAAGGAAGGGATATAACCTACAAAACACCCGTTGTAACTTCCTCTTCTTTATCTCACTATCTCCTCACTCAAAATACAATATTCACAATGATAAATAGCCACAATACATTTCCATCATAAAAGAGGGTTTCCTTCTATGGAAAATGACCCTAACATAAATTCTACCGTCCGATTTGTGACCTTATAATGAATGGTCCAAATTTACAATGAGATTACAATATACATTTACAAGGAAATTTTTCCTTTGGGGGCATTACCCTCGAACCCCCATCAGGGAATTCTGTCCCCCGAACCCCCATTGGGGACCCGCTTTCCCCCAGACCCCCCAGCTAGTGGGATATCCCCCACGAACCCCATAGGGGGGGTAACCACCCCCCTGCACTCTCCCATGTGCAGGAGTGTACATTTTTCTGGGGTGTAAATTATTCATGGGGTATAAACACGATTGAAAACAAAGACCTATGAATCAGGAAGATAATCAACTTCAATTAGACTACTTTCTCAATCCTTATTATGCATGATGCCTATCTTAGTGAGGATATTCTCTAGTTCTTTGTTGTTCTCTTACACTTTCCCATTTCTTGAGGGTGGTATGGAGCATATTTCCTATGGGATATCTTTTTTATGTGAATGATATGTTCAATGATATTTGAGGTGAACTATGGTCCCTGATCTATGACTATTTCGCATGGGACCCCAAACCTTGAGAAGATGTTTTCATGTAATAATTAAGCCACCTTTTCTTCTATTGCAAACTTCACTTCTTTTACTTAATCTCACTTTGTCAAGTAATCAGTGCACACCGAGATTTTCTTATTTTCACCTAAAGAAGAGTCAATGGGCCCCACTTTTCAAAAGTTTTTAATGAAATATAAGGCTACAAAGGAATCACATCTCTTTTTGTAGGTTTTCCCATTATTTGAAATTCATCATAGTGGGAGACATATTTTTGATCATCCTTATGGAGGGTAAGCCAATAATGGCCATATTTCAAGATCTTGTAAACTTTCCACTTTGTTTCATATTGACCTCCACATGGCTCATCATGACATGCATGTATAAAGTCATGGATTTCATCTTGTCTCACACATCTTCTCAATATTGGATTAGGTCCAATATTGAAGAAGTATCCCTTGATCCAAGTGTAGGTGTCACTTTTATTAATTATTTTGCATCATTCCTTATAGAAGAAATGTTGATGAAACATCCTTGTAACTAAATAGTTGTCTACAATGGAAAATTAGGGGGTTTCTATTCATATTGAAAAGAGACGTTCATTAGGAAATTTATCATCTACCACCACATCATCTGAAAAGGTATTGATAAAAAAGTCTACAACAACATTCTATTTTCTAGGATTTTCATGTATGGTGAGATCAAATTCTTGCATTAATAAAATCCATCTAATAATCCTACCATTAATGTCAAGTTTTTTCATCAAATTCCTAATGGTAACATGATCTATATGCAAAAATATTGTATACCCAATGACATAGTGCCTAAACTTACTAATGGCATAAATTAATACAAGGAACTATTTCTTAGTGACTATATAGTTCAACTCTGCACCAAACAAATTCATATTTATAAAGTAAATTGCAAAGGGGATTTTATCTTCTTGTTGGCCCAAAACTACCTCTATTTCCTTTCCATATGCATCAATATGAATGTTGAAAGGGATGTACAACCTAGAGCCTTGAAAAATAGGGGTTGTTATGATTTGTTTTTAATATATTCAAATTCCCTTTGGCATCATGTTGTCCAGTAGAATTCACTATTATTGGAAAACAAAGTGAACAAAGGAGAGGATAGTTTGCAAAAATATATTATGAACCTCCTATAGTATCTTTCATGTCCAAGGAAACTCCTTACATATTTTTTTCTTTTGGGGTGTAGATAGGTAACTAATCATGTTAACTTTTCTTTGGTCTACTTAATCACCCTAATGAGATATGGTGACCTAATACAATCCCTTCACTATTAAGGATGATACATTTTGTATGGTTAAGTGAGAGGATAATTTCTTCATACCTATTTAGTAATTTTTCAAGGTTCAACAAGGATTCCTGAAAGTAATTTCCATAAGGCGTGAATATTTATACAATTCCATGGATAAGGTCTCAAAAATATGCTCAATACAACACTTTGAAAAGTTGCAACAACATTGAAAAGGCCAAAGAGAATGACCTTGTAGGAAAATTTGCAACAAGGACAAATCAAGGTAGTTTTATATTGGTCCTCAGGGCCTATTTGAATCTAGTTCTAACCACTAAACCCATATAATAATGATAAGTACTTTTTTCTTTCTACGACATCTTGCACTTTGTCAATGAAAGGCAGGGAAATGGTAATTCCTAGTGGCTTTGTTGATTTCTTTGTATTCCACACACACTATCCATTTTCCATTATTATTTGGCACAATAACTAAGGGTGAGACCCATTCTATATCATAATTATGCTACATGAATATTTCATCCAAGATATTTTGTAGTTCGTCTTTGACAATGTCTTTTAGAGAAGGATTCATTCTCCTTTGAGGTTGCCTAAAGGGTATACAATAATCCTTGATGTATATATGATGAGTAAATATTTCTAGCTTTAATCCATTCATGTCCTTGTAATCCCATGCAAAATATGAAATATCATTCCTAAGGACAACCAACAATTTCTTCTCTTGTTCATCAATCAAACTAGTGTTGATTTTCAGAGTTTTCAAGGGGTAGTTTTCCAATATTTTGACCATTGTTTTTTCAATATCAATAGTTTCACGATAATGTGTCTATTATTTCTCATCAAATACATCACATTTTATAGGATTAGGGTACATATTTTATATAAAGTTGGATATGAAGGTGTCTTCATATGCATTTTTCTTGGCTAAGGATATTTGAATGGTTTGGAGATGATAAACAAAGGTCTAAAGTATCTCTTATTCTTAATATTATACCCACAAATGAATTTATTCTCCAATCAATGGCTTGTTAGTGGGGTAGAGGACAAGTTATTTTTGAGATTGAACAATGGTAATGGTTATATTTCCTTCCCTACAACTGATGTATGCATTTGGTGTAGCTAGCCATGGTATTCCTAGGATGAGAAGGTATCCATTCAATTTGGAATTGGTTTAAAGGACTATGAAATTAGTTGGATATTCCCAGTAATCAATAGAGACCATCCATCCTCCAATAATCTCTCAGGATTCATATTTAATATGTCTATTAATTTGAGTATTGTAAGTGTAGGTATTAACAATCCTTGAAGCCTTAATTTGAGCATGGTATATTTTGTCATGATTTAATGGATTCTCCCAAGTCTATAAAAGTGTTTTGGATGAGGTATTTTGTAATATAAAAATCTACTACAGAGTTAACTTGATCCAAGTACTCAAGGACAAAAACTCTTCCTAGCATAAGTTCTACTAGTTGTACTACAACATTGACTATAGGAGAGTCCTTTTTTTTCCTTCCATGTTTCTTAATGAATTCTTCCTTGATGGACTTTTTAAATATAGGAGCATTATCAATGACCCAAACGTATACTAAGAGGTCATTCTCTACATATGTGTAGGCATTCTTTTTGTCTATTCTTTCAAGAGAGGGTTGAACTAGTTGAGGGATAGGTTGCTCTTGTGGTTAAGTATCTTCTTCTCTATAACTTATTTATTCTGGAGGTTTGGCAATGAGAGGAGAATTTATCACCTTCACTATTATAAGGATAATCTCTTGAATATACATAGATTAAGTTTGGTATTTCACATAATTTTTACACATTGATTGAAGCTACCTATTGTTAGTATTAGGTGTTGGTTGGGTGGGCAAATGTGGTTGTGGTACAAAACTTATAGATGCATTTCCTTATTGAGATGGAAGTGGGAACAATGATTATTTTTTATAGTTTGAAGGTCTCCATCCTTTTGAAGGATTAATCCACTGAGGGTTTTACATTGGAGGTTGGCATTAGAAGAGTTGATAAGAGGGATCAAAAGGTTGATTTATATATATCCACTATTGTTTCAGAGACTAGGTAGGTGGATTAGGTTGGTACCAAGGTTGAGAATTCATTTGTGAGTTATATCCACAAAAGAACTAAGGATGAGTGTAGAACATACCTAGTTGGAATGGTTGAGAAACACCTCATATTCTTTGATTGATGAAGAATAATGGCTCCAAATTATATTCAACCCCTTGGTAATCGTATTTTAAACATGGTAAAGAAGGGAACTTTTTAGTTGTATTTGAGTCTTCACAAATTGTACAAACCTCTACATTATTGAGTGGAAATTCATTCCTAGGATTCTTCATTGTGCATTTAGGATAGAAAATGTCCAAGTCCATTTCTGCATATTCTAGCTTCTTCTTGATCTATATTGTGTCCATTTGCATGGTTAGTGAGTGCAAAACATCAGTTTTAATTTCTTCGAATAATCATCCTATTTCATTCTTATTAAGAGTTTTAGTGTTAGATGATTATGTTACCATAATATTACCTTTTATACCCTTATTCCTTGTGGATATAGATTAATTCTTGAATATTTTATTGATTTCCTCATACTCTATCTAGAAGATGTCTCCATTTGCAAGGAGATTCAAGGTCTCCATGAATTCTTCTTGTATTCCTCTGAGTAAGAAATGTTTTAATGAGTTTCCATCAAATGTAAAATTGTGAGCACTCTTGTATATTATTTGATACCTTTCCTTGTAGTCCTCCAAGGATTCATTCTCTCCTTGGATCATTTGTAAGATCTCATCTTTTGTCTCCCTTGATTTTTAGTAGTCCCTATACGTGTTTATGAAAGTTTTCTTCATTTGGTCTCAACTACTAATGATGGTTTCTTATAGAATCATAAACCATCTTAAGGATAATTAGTTTAGTGTAGAGAGAAATATATTGATCTTTTGATCATCTGATGTGTATTCATAAGTCCCACAAACAACTACAAAATCAGATAGAAAAATATTAGTGTCTTATGTAGTAAGACCACGAAAGTGAGGGAGATAACAAGGATTAATGCTTCTCATCTTGGTTTCCCAATTTATTTCTTGAATGGGAAACTCAAAGACTTCATATTGGTCTCTATCATTATCCATTGTGTGGTGATATGGGGATCCTTCTTATTCTTCATTATCCATTGTGTGGTGATATGGGGATCCTTCTTATTCTGAGATAACTTCAAATTTATTTCTTCCTCTTCTAAGAAATTGAGAAAAAAATTAGTTTCATCCCATATAGTTGCCTCACAATTAACTTTTTGGTATTGATTTATTGTTCTAGTTTCACCAGGGGGAGATTTTGGTAAGAATTTCCCATATTAATCTCTAGGTCGAGGCATGCAATATAAAAAAATCTTCAAAAACAAATAGAAAATGCAATCTAATATAAGTTTCTTCTTCTTTCAATAAACTGGATGGAATGTATGCACATAATTTTTTTTTTTTACAATAAAAGTAATAAAAATTATGTAGTTTTTAGCACCTCCATGACAACAGTGCCAAAAAGTGGTTTTGGGCCAAAGAATAGAAACAATAATGTTGCACTCCTCGACTCACAAATTTAAATTTCAAACTTAGAGTTCATAAAACCTTGAGAGGTATTATTCACTATATGTGAAAAATCCATAAACATGAACCTATCTAAGCAAAGAAAATATGTTTATACATAGGGCTATATGGGTTACTTCTTTAGGGTAAAAAACCTAATAAGAAATTTAAATTTTACCAAAAGGAGAGATGAAATTCAACCTGAGAAGAAAGTTGTAAATAACTCTGAAAGGAAATGTGCAAAATAAAATTAATGGGATCATATAACCCAATGACCAATACCTACTTATATTGATAAAAAGGAAAGCTAGGGTGAAATATTGAAGAAGAAGAAGAATGGAAAGCTACAAATCTAGGTGAGTTGATTTAGGTTTGCTAATCCAAAACAAAGAAATAACTTTTTGAAAGAGAAAGTTGCAATTAACTAACATGTTCTAATGAAAGAAGAGAAAATCCTACAACACACTATTATATTGCAAGTATTGAAATAAAGTATAGAAAGAAAAAAAATGATCTCTTTCGAAATAGGGCTGAAGCGATCCATGGATAACATATCTCATTTTATGATGGAAAAAAATCATAAAGATATTTAATACAATAAAAATCATGCACAACATACCCTATGAGTAAAATGAACTAGATAATGCTAAAAGAAAAGGAAATGAAATGAAAGTATAGAGGTCCCTTGTGAATCCTTGAGTGGTCCCTACTCAGGTATTCTATAGGGAAATTCTATAGGGAACCTTAAAAATACTAATGGAAACAAATCTAGAAGTGAAAATGTTTCATTAACATATTATCTCAAAAACATAAATACATCTCAAGTAAGCTCAAGTTCTCCAAGAATAAAATTTGATTAATAGAAATGACTAACTCTCTAGGGCCATCCCCTAGCTTCTACTTATACTAAATGGTTACATAAATTATCCCTTTAATAAGTCCTTTATTTAAGGGATTGTGTCTTCCAGGATGCCTATAATCAAGGTTCTAAGTTCTAGGGACCAAATCCCTTGACGAATTTCCTTCCTTAAGTCAACAATTTGATTGGATTAGTTTGTATGGGGTGTCTTGAAGGCTTGGTAGAATTTATAGGTTGATGGGGGACATATTACCCATTTTTCCTCATTCCATGTTGGAGTAGGAATCCTCCCTTGATTCAAACTACATGGAACATGGGTTATTATAGCATGTAGGTTTCTATAAAACCATGAAAACCAAAGCTAAAATATTTCATTCAATGCATTCCATTCATCAATAAATTTCTAAAAACATATACTTATATTAATAATGGTCAAATAGAGGTTTATGAGCTATAAAATATGTTTAAAATGTATCAAATATGTGCCTTATGATATACAATGGAGATGCCCATCATCACCCCCTAGTTTAGAGTCTTTAACACCCTTTTGCAACAAAAAATGATGAAAGTGTTGTTGTTGCATCCTCTTTTGTTGAATTATTGTTGCTATAAGGATGTACCAAAGAGTAGAAACATCATATGGAGGAGTTGTTTTAGGCATACAAATTAGTGTAGAGTTATGGTCCTAAAGGGTTACCACCTAATATGGAAGTAGATCATGATACAAAGTTATTTCTTGACTCCCCATTATCAAATATTGGGTTGTGTAGATAATATATCCTAGAAGTAGATGAAGAGAAGAAACAAGAAACACTTATGGAAGCCACTAGAGCATGTAGTAATTTGACCAAGCACCTCACTTTGTGGGTCACCTATCATCATAGTACCCAAGAATGTTTTGACATGGTGAATCTGTATCTACTACAGAGCTTTGGACAAGCTCAAATTCAAGAATCAATACCCTCTACCTAGGATTGATGATTTGTTAGATCAATTGCGACATGCCAAGTAGTTCACTAGGATCTCAAATCAATATAGCACCAGTTATGAGTTAAATAATAAGACACTTATAAGCATACCTTTAAGACAAGGCAAGTTCTGTATGAATGGATGGTAATTCCTTTTGTTTATGCAATGCACAAACTACATTTATGAATTTCATGAATGGTATATTACATCCCTATCTATATTTATTTGTAACAATGTATTTAGATGAAATATTAGTTTATAGTTCTACTGACGAAGAGAAAATATCATGCATGTGTTAGATAATCTGAAAAAACTTTGTTTGGTGGATAACCTTAATAAATGTGATTTTTCTTAGTAGTTATTGGTGTATTTGGGCTACAGGATTGTTGGAAGGGAACTCAAGATACATCTCGTGAATATGGAGGCCATTCTCAAGTGGTCAATTTCTTCTAATGTCAATGAAATTAGGATTTTTGTTGGCGAAACATAGTATGTATAGATGTTCATAACATCATTTTCAACAATTGTTGTGCCACTCCATGCCATACCAACTGATCATAAGAGTTTATATTGGGGAAAGAATTAGTAGAAATATTTTGAAGAGTTGAAATGGAAGATCAGTCAAGCACCAATTCTTACATGAACTGAATTGTAGAATCCTTCAAAAGTTGAGATAGATGGAAGTGTATATATTATATCTTGATGCAAGGAGGTAAGATGATATTCTATCATTACAAAATGTTTCAAATTGGAGGAGTCTTGAACTACCCTATGTATGAGAAGGACCTCTATGCCCTGGTTCATGTTGTTAATAAATGGAAGACTATATGATGGGAAAGGAAACCAATATCCACACTAATTACTAGCCACTATAGTATTTGTAGGCCTAGAGTAAGTTTCAACAAACCATACACTGCAAGTGGATGGGTTTTTTCTGAAATTTCATCTAGTCATCAAATATAAGAAAGGAAACACTAATAAGTTGGAAGACATGTTTTTAAGGCCACCTACATCCAATATTATAGAATTGGGAATGATTATGCACATGGATCCTTTTACCCATGATGCATACAAAGAGGCATACATGAAATATGAGGACTATAAAGAGGTGTTTCAACATCTACAAGGATAAATTCATGTATAATAAAGCCATGGTAAGGATGAATAACATACCAAGAATGGGTTTCTCTATAAGCTAGACAAAATCAGTGCTCCTAAAGGTGAATGATGTAGCTTATCAGAGTGAATCACACCTCTAATATTGAAAGACATTTTTTTGTTGGGAAGATAATTTCCAACTTACAAAGGTATGTGTATTGGACCATAATGCAAGAAGATGTAGCTTGATATATTAGAGGATGCATACTTTTTTGTAGTGCCAAGCTAATAATAGAAATAAAGGTTTATACCATCCCTTACATGTACCCACTCAACCATGGGAAAAAATTTCCATGGATTTTGTGGGTGGTTTTCCAACAACTAGGAAGGGACATGACTATTGATTTGTAGTGGTTGTCATGTTTAGTAATATTTGCATGATTGTGCCTTGTAAAAAGACCATCAAAGGACACAAAGTAGAAAACATGTTTTTTTAATAGTTTTAGGTGCACTTTGGGATACAAAGGAGAATCATCTTATATAGGGATACCATATTTCTTAGTGCCTTTTGGACTATACTTTGGGAGAAGATGGATACCAAGTTGAAGAGATATACATCTTTCCATCCATAGATAGATAGGTAGATAGAATTAGTCAACAAGACATTGGTTCAACGTTTGAGGGGCTATAATGAAAACCATGCAAAGAACTAGGATGAAAATACGATATGTATTCAACACTCTTATAATAGAGAATTACACACTTCTATGGGTAGTTCCCCTTTCAAAATTTTCTTTGAGTATTTTTATCCTTTTAACTTGGATGTTGTATATGGAAAACAAGGAGGAGTGAGGGAAGACATCATAAGAGAAGCAATGAAATAATTTTTTTTTGTTGTTGAGAATATCAAGAACATCCATCTGCCAGTACATGAGACATTGAAGACATCACACAAAAATAACCAGGATCAACATGATCAACACATAACTAATAAAACAATCAAGGTGGGAGATAGAGTTTGGTTGTATACGAACAAAGAAAAGCTACATGGTCCTGGTAAGAAGATTAAGGCTCTACAATATGGTATTTTTGAAGTATTCGAGAATGTTGGTGATAACACCTAATGAATTTATTGATACCGAGAGGGGGGGTGAATTAGTATCAAGTACAATTTAGCACTTTTTAAACTTTTAACTTTTCAATCAAATTATTGCATCTAATGTACAATAAAGAGAAGAGGATGAAATACACAGTACACAACAGATTTACGTAGATATCCATAGAATTTTTTCTTATATAATAACAAGATTACATTCATATGAAGCTACAACTTCCAATATTCTCCAACTCCACCTGGAAGGAGGCTTCAATCCCCTAGTTTATAGGATCCAACCTGAAGGAATCTACAACTCCCTATATTCTATAGCTCCAACTAGAAGGAGGCTCCAACACCCATTTATTTTCCCTTCCTTCCACCCTCATATTGTATATAAAGGAATCGACCTGTCAATATCACTTTCACCATCACTATTACTGTCTCTTTCAGTGTCACTGTCTCTGTCACTATCATTGATACATCATTATCATAAAACTGGGTCCACATAGAATGTCATTGTCATTGTCACTATATCTGTCACTGTCATTGATACATCATCATCATCAAAATGTATCCACATATAATATAGATCCACATAGATATCCTAGGTCTACATGGGTCCACACATAAACCCCAACAACCACATAGAACTCTGTGCAAAGAATCAACCTTCCATACTATAGCCAACCCTTATCCTTATCCTCCTAGTTCCTTTGCTACCAAATGTGTGCCAAGATATCACAAGCTTGGATACACTAAAAATGTGAAAATACATCATGTATTTATAGTAGTTCTATCGCTATTTTTAGTTTCTAGGCTGACCTGGATGAACTGTCCTCAATTTTCTAGTTGGTTTGTGGGACGGAAAAATTCATATCTCCTCTTTCCTAGGGAGTTAGAGGGACTTCCATATACCATTGGAAAGGTATCAGAACAATATTTACAACCATGTAAATTTTTCTTCCATTTGATTAAGCTATTTAGGGTAAAAAATCCCTAAATATAGGGTTTCCAAATTGACCACAAATAATACTTTCAATAATATCTATCTTGCAATATTTATCTTGGACATTTGTAGGCTTCTTCACTTGACTTTAGGGGATTATTCACTTGGTTTTAGGGCTTCTTAAAAGTGTATTCCTCTGAGGGCCATGCTTAAAGCTACACCATAAGGGGACCACTTTGGAGACTCCTTCAAGTAAACCCATAGTATTCTTCATGATAATAACCGATTTTGACATCAATGACAACACCATTTAACAATATCCCCCTTTTTCATTGATGATACTCCCCATGTCATCATGCTCTTGATATTTCTCTCCTCATTTGACATCAATGGAAAAGGGTAAATATTCTCTTCAGGGATGCTCCCATTGAACTCGTGGCGCTCAATATTTTATCTTATTTTATGTCTTCTTATCCTTCCCTTCCTTATTATGGTCCTTAGAGCTCTTTTGTGTGACTTCAATCCTCTTTATTTCCTCTTTTTCTAGGATTTATATGTTATTTGGTCTTCTTGTTTCTGTTGCAACCAATATTCCTGAGTATTATTCTCTGATTTAACATCTTCGGGAATCAAACTTAAGATTGTATCATTGATCACACATTTTACTGACACTGAGGATATTATGCTTCAAATCTTCAACTAGTAAGACATTTTCTTCTTTCACATTTTCACTTCCAAGACTCAATGTAATGTCCCTTTACAAATGATTCTTCTAGATGAATTGGCGAAATGGCCTAAGTAGTTTCCATGGGACATAGTCAGGGGATTAAAAAAGGGAATTAATTATTAATATCATTGGAGTGGGAATTAATTAAAAATTAAAGGTGACATTGAGTAAAGTGGAAAAAGGCACCTAAGTGAATATGGGGAATGTGAAAAGTTACTTAAATTGATTAAAAGGTAAAAAGGTCACAAAAGAGTCAACAAATGAATAAAAGGGGGAAACTAGGTCACCCTCTCTCATTCTGGCATTGACATTTTCTAATTTCTCATTGAGAGAGCTTATTGTAGATTTGGAACTCTTAGGATGAAAACACTGGGAGGAATTGTCAGTGATTGGCTTTGGTGGTGAGACCATCCACCCTAGTTGGTCATTCCAATAGGAAAGCACATAGATTCCTTCATTGTGGTTCAATGTGGATGAATACAACTTAATGGAAATGAAGTTTCATAGCTTGGGGCTGAGTTTCCTTCATTGTGGTTGATTTTTCCCCTCGACAGTAGAGATTTTGGAAGTGTGGGTTGAATCCCTTCTTAAATAGCTCGAGTTGGGAGTGTAAGGGATTGAAATATATTTGTGAGCTATGTTCATCGAGCTAAGGGTTGAGTTACCTTCTCTAGTGTCCTATTTTCCTTTGTTGGGAATATTAATCTTGTTGTAGGATGAGTTTGCCCTTGTGGGTTTGAGATATTTCCTAGTTGGGACATTTCCCTGCTGAGTGGGAGCACTCTACTCAACATTGGGTCAAAATCTACCCCGGTGGACTAAGTTGTGTGTGGGAAATATAGAAAAAGAGGGAACTGGGACTCATCTACATCAACATCGATTTATTTCCTTGTCTAAAGAGTCGACTATGTATGTTGGGTGCACTATTGGAGTTGTAGTTCAGAAATTACAGTGGCATTTCTACACATGTAGTATACAAATTTTTTCCTTCCATATGAAGTTGAGTGTACAGGATGAGCTACCACATATTATTGGCTCGCTTTTCTCTACTCTACAGATCATTACTACACTGTAGTAGATTTATATATATTAGAAGTGGATAATTATTGTACCGGAGCTATTTTCATCCTATTTTCTCACTATAGAAGCATGGGAAGCCTACATACTTTGCATATCAGGTTCTAAATAATTGTTGTGTATTGTTGTTAAGAAATTCCATGTATTTTACATCATAAAATAATAATAAATGCATAAAATATACTTGTGGATTGAATGTTATTTTATTGTCGAGAATTTGTGGAGTTTAAATTTACCATATACATGTGATTCTAGAAATGATGTATGAAATTATTAATTAGCTTTTCAAACACCATATTCTGTCACAATACCAAGAAAACTAGTTAGCCTATTACACTCACTACAACTTTTCCAAGTATTTGTGTAGAGGAGTCATTTCCAATTGAAGCACTGCCACTCTTTCGTTTCTTTAAGTTGATGAATTTATTTTGGTCCCCAGTCATGTGTGTTGAGCACCCACTGTCTATGTACCATTCATCTTATTTATCTTCAAAAATCAGTTATAATCGAAAATCCTCCTTGTTTGTATTCTCTTTCCTTTCCCATAATGTAGTTGGTTTTATGATAGGAGAATCTTCTTTCAAATTTCTGCATTCTCATGCTTTGTGACCAATATTATTACATTTGTAGCATACACTTTTCTGATCTGTCAGCTAATCAAATGGATTGCAATTTTTGTTGAAAAATCCATGAGCATTTCCAGATATACTATTTACATGATTGTCCTTTGGATATATATAATCATTTATGGTTCTTATATAGTTTTTTCTTGCATTCATTTTATAGTGAATTGGTTTGTGTCCAAAGTTTCTGCAAGCATAACAATGACCAAGAAAATACTCTCATACCTAGTAGAAAAGGACCTTCTTGGTGCTTCACCCCTTCTAAATTATGATCTTTTGTTCCATCTGGAGGTGTCATGTTCATGTTTCTCTTCAACTCCCTTTGTTTTTTGATTCGACTTCTTAAGGAATTTGCATAACTTCTAGAATTTTGTTCATCTTCCTTGTTTGTTTTGTCTATGTATATTGTCTTCAAATTGTTTTCATATCCAAGTCATATATTATTGATAGGTGATATTTGGTTGCTAAGAATATCATCTAGCTTTTCAATACTTCTTTCAAATTTCTTCAACATTTTCATTGTCAACATCATAACATCAACTCTTTTCTTTTGTGATCCAATTTTTCTTTTAATTCTTCATAATCTTTAGTCTTCTTATATAACTGCTCCTTCACGCTATTAATTGTCTTCTCAAGGTCATGATTCTCTTCTTCACAAGTTTTCAATTCGTCTTTTAATTCTCTATTTTTGTTTCTGAGCTTGATAACTTCTTCCTCAACATGCTTCAATTTTTCAAGATTCTCTTCATATTCCTGTTCACTTTCTATGATGTATTTCCTTCCCCAGAAAGATTCTATGTTTGTTTCTTCAGTCTCTGCATCAAAATCTTCTTCATAATTGATTTTATCTATTTCATAGTTTTTTTGGTCATCATTATGAGTTTCTTGAGTTATGAAGATAAATCTCCTTACATCCCTTTCTTCTCCATCCCTTTCATTTGAAGAAATGTTGTCCTCCTTGGAGTAAAGAGTCTTTTTTCTTGTTGAAGCTTTTCTTTTCTTCAAAAGGACATTTCTTAGCATAGTGTCATACTCTAAAACAATTGAAGTATTTAAAATTTGACTTACCTTTGTATTTAGCGATTTGATTCTTGAGATTCCTTACACAATGTGCTTCTTATTCATATGATCCATCACCTGGTATTTCTTATACATTTTGTTCTTTGTTCCTTGTTTTCTTCATGACTTTAAAATTTGATTCCCTATTTGGTTGCTCATTTTCTGTATCTATTGTCATTTCATATGTTGTGAGGGTCCCATGTAGTTCATCCATTGTCATTTTGGTCAAATCCCTAGTTTCTTCAATGGCCGAGACCTTGACATTGTTGAATATGTGTTATATTCTTTGCATGTGTATGTGTGGGTGTGTCAGATATGACAACTGCAGCTTTTGCTATTTTTAGCGGATTTTGCTATTCTTAGTAGTTTTGTAAATTAATCCCAGATTAAGGGATTAGGGTTTTGGTATCTATAGAATACCTAAAAACATTGTATATATATTGTATGGTGAATGGTGAAATTCGATATAATGAATATAAGAAAGGTTTTCTCGGTTGAGGGTTTTGAGTATAAAATCTCTATGTACTCTGTGTATGAGCCATTGATTAAATTATGTTTGGCCTAAGAATCTATATGCATTGCTTTACTTCAAAGGTTTAAAACTTACATGTGGTATCATAGCTCTTTTTTGGCTTCAGAGGGACGCCTTTTTTGTTGAGGGTTTGGCTCGGTCTTGATAGATCAAGTTTATCTTGGGTATGTGATAAACCTGGGTTTAGTGGGAGATTTTGTAGTGGATATTCGAGTATAGAAAGAGGAACGGCGAGCTCATCTAGAATCAAGATAGAGAAGTTCAACTGTAAAAACTTTGAGCTATGGAAGCTCAAGATGGAGGACCTTATTGTAGACAAAGAACAATGGATCAATGTGGATCCTGGTACATAGCCTACTCGTACACTGTCTACTAGCACACAAGCTACTGGTACACAACCTACTAGTACACAAAATACTAGTACACTAGATACTGGTATGTCGAAGGAAGATTGGAAGAAGTTGGACAAAAGAGCAAGGAGTACTATTCAACTCTGCCTGGCAGATTCAGTTTTGTTGAATGTCTTGGGAGAATCTATAGCCAAGGAACTATGGGATAAGTTGGGGAATTTGTATCAATCAAAGTCCCTGGTAAACAAGTTGTTTCTTGGAAATAATTTGTATCATCTTAGGATGGAATATGGAGACTCTGTAACAGAACATCTAAATGTCTTTAATACTCTAGTAAGTCAACTTGTCTCTGTTAATATTATGATTGGAGAAGAAGATAAGTGTATTAATTTGTTATGTTCTTTTCCAGACTCTTGGGATAATCTGGTTGTAGCAATTGGTAGTACCACTCAATCTACATCGAAGTAGGAGGATGTAGATTCATCCTTGTTATCTGAAGAGATGAGGTGGAAAATCGTGGATAGTCATAGCACAGATGCTTTATTTGTAATAGGTCATACCCAAGACAGGAATCCTGGTAAACCTTCGAGGGGCAGATCTAAATCTATAGGTAGATCTAAGTCTCCAGGAAAATATTTGAGGAAATGCTGAAAGTGTGGTAAAATAGGGCATTATAAGAAAGATTGCAAGTGTAAGAAGGTTGATAAACCAAAGTGATTTGATAGTACCTCTTCCACAGAGGAGAAAACCTCCACTGAAGAAGGAGGTGATGTTTACTTGGAATCTACAAGTACACATGCAGACCGTGATGTATGGTTGATCGACTCAGGTGCATCATACCATATGACTCCTCACAAGGAGTGGTTCTCTGAATATGAAAAATATGATGGTGGTGATGTATTCCTAGGAGATGACTCAACAGAAAAAATCTTGAGATGTGGAAGGGTTAAGTTGTTGCTAAAAGATGGGAGGATTGGAACTCTCCCTGGGGTTCTTCACATTCCAAAACTAGCCAGGAGCCTAATATCTGTAAGCAAGATGGTTGATGTAGGAGTGGATACTGTATTTGGAAAGAACACT